>CACVCL010031538.1:0-29246 GCA_902729485.2 Mus minutoides | reverse complement strand
AAAAAAAAAAAAAAAAAACAAACAACAACAACAAAAACAAAAACCATATCAGTAAAGACTGTGTACATTTCAAATGACTTGGCAAGACATGACAACATTTTTTGTCAACTGCCTCTCGGTGCTCTCCAAACACATGACTGTCCTGTCTTCTCCTCTCAGGCACATCACATGCTGGCCATGAACTCCCTTCTCCACATACTTTGATGAGCAACTTTCTCTATAAAGAAAAAGCTTTAGCAGTTTGCCGGTTTCTCCGAAGCTCCTTTTGTTTTTTTTTTTTCCATGCCTCTCTCCTCAATTCCAGGTAGACACCATCTTCGTTCCCTAGAACTCCCTCTTCTCATCTTTCCCCTTGTTTGCTCTTTCTTTCCTTTGTGTGTTCTCCTCACAGCCTGCATCTTCCTCTACACAAGATGTCACTGGGTTTCCCCAACCCCTCCTCCTTGAGCACAGGCCAGTCCTCATCCCGTTCAGCTGCTCCCAAGGGTCTCAAACGGTGCCAGAAACGTGGTATCAGTAAATATTTGCTGGCCGAGATAGATCCAGAGACATTGGGTAGAAGACAAGAGAAGGGGAACTGTGGCCAGGCAAAGCTGTGGGACCGGCTGGAAGCTGGTGTGCATATGCACACATGCCCAAGGAAACGCATAAAAGGGCATCTGTGAACAGCTCAAGTGTTAACTAGGTGAGTGAGTGAAGGCTTGTGCAAGGCAAGCCTCCTGTGAGAGGAGGTATGAAAGGGAGATTGTTCGAGGGACTGGGGACATCTTTGAGATGGTTGGCATCAAGACTCTAAGACTGGTCAGAGACCCGCCAGGAATGTACAAAAAATTTTCTCCTCCCTCACCATTTGGATGGTCAGAGACCATTTCAAAAGGCTGGCTTGGCCCTCATGGAACCCTCATTTCTAAACTGTTCCTTAAGCTTCTCCCCTCTCACAGGGCTGAGCTAAGCCACATCCCTTACAAGGAATGAGAATTTACCAAGGTAAACTCTCCCAATAGCAAGCAGGTCACCTCTGTGTGTGCGGCTCAGGTATTCTTGAAAAATAAATGATAACTTTCTGTCTTGCCATTTTAACATTTATTAACATGTATTGATTACACATAGTAATATATTTCAATGTTCTTTTTACATTTTTACCCAATGCAATTGTATTTATTCCTGCTACCCTTCTTTTTTTCTTTTTTTGGTTTTTCGAGACAGGATTTCTGTGTAGCTGTGACTGTCTTGGAACTCACTCTGTAGACCAGACTAGCCACGAACTCAGAAATTTTCCTGCCTATGCCTCCCACTTGCTGAGATTAAAGGTGTGCACCACCACTGCCCGGCACTAACCCTCTTTTGTCCCACAGAAAATTTGGTTTTGTAATGGTTCTTGGAGTTACCTGAGAGCCCATAGATCTCCAAGTACTGGAAGACCCTTGGGTACTTGAGGGTGTATAGCTTTGAAGGTTCCATCACAGCAATGTGGGATCCTCCTTCCCATAGTTCAAAAGTTTTAAATGAACTTGTACTGACATGGATAGCATTATATATTTTCACTGTGAGAAGAACAGAGGTTTTTTTTTTGTTTGTTTGCTTTTTTAGTCAGGGTCTCCTTCACCTCAGGCTGGCTCCCAACTCACTATGTAGCTGAGGGTGACCTTGAATTTCTGTTTCTGCTGCCTCCTCCTTCCAAATGCTCAGATTATTGGGACGTGCAACCACATTCAGTCTGTGCAGTGCTGGGGGTCAAACCCAGGACTTGATGCATGCTAGGTAAATGCTCTACCTGCCAAGCTACTTTCACAGTCCCTGGTCTGGATTTTTGGGTTGGTTTATTTTAATTTTAGAGATAGTGTCTAGCATTGTGTCCTAATCTAGCCTTGAACCTGGTGATCCTCTGGTTTCTGCCTCTCAAATGCTGGCATTATAGATGTCCACTATCACACCTGACACGACCTCCATTTTTAGGAATTTATCAAGAGACCTCTGAATGGGTTGCTCAACAGAGATTAAGATGGGGAAAAACACCCAACATTCTTTCTTTATGTTCAGTCTCCAAAACCACCTCATGAAACCCCATCCCATAAATAGTGTCTAGAGATGTCTAGTAACTCACACAAGGTTCTTTGAAATGAAGCTGGAGTTTCCCTCCAGGCCTGTCTGTGGGGACCTTCCAAGAAGCTCTCTTGTCTTTTGTACTTGGTTTTGGACTGTTTTATTTATTTGTTTATTTATTTATTTATTTATTTATTTATTTACTGGTTTTTCTAGACAGAGTTTCTCTCTATTGCCCTGGCTGTCCTGGAACTCACTTTGTAGACCAGGCTGGCCTCAAACTCAGAAATCTTACTACCTCTGCCTCCAGAGTGCTGGGATTAAAGGCGTGTGCCACCACGCCCGGCTTAAAAAATTTTATCATAAAAATTTTAAAACGCAAATAGGCAGTAAAATACATGTAACATAAACTTGGCCATTTGCCCATATGTACGGGTAAAGTTTCATGGTACATATTTCATTTCTAGGTTGGCACACCCACCACTTATCTTCAGACCCCCTTCCACATGCTAAAATAGAAGTTCTGTACTCACAGGCCCTCAGCTCCCATTTCTGCTGCTGTAACTCTGGAAACCACACTCAGATGTCCCTCTGCACTATGAATTTGCTGGAGGGAGCTCATATAAATGGACTCATACCACTTGTGATCCTTGGGTGAGCTTGGCTTACTTTACTTGGACACAGACCGCAGCCTGTAGCTTCATCCAGGTGGTGACATGGGTCAGAATTTCCTTCCATTTTAGATTGAATAATATTCTATTGTGTGTATAGGTCACATTTTTGCCTACCCACTCACCCACCAAGGGACAATTATTCTGCTCTCCATAGTAGATCATGCTGCCATATGTTACACTATATCTCCTCCCAAATATGCCCCGGCAATGAAAACACAACACAATTAATATGAATACATGCTGTGCGCCTAGATTGGCCAGGTCTACTGCTACACTACCATTTTTCTCCATCAATGAGACCCCTTAGAACTTGCGGTTTCTCCAGGCCATGTGCTTCTGCTCTGCTTTTCTTCTTCCTCCTCCCCCTCTGTGTCCTCTCCCTCTTCCAGTTTTCTCTTCTTCTCCATCCCACCTTCTGCTCCACCATCCCCAATCATCAACTCTTCTTCATTTTACAAATTAACCTTGGGAAGCAGGTTTACAGGAAATCACCTGAGTGCTGACTCATTCCTGGTTTGCAATCACTCACCCACTCTCCTGAGAGTGGAATTAATATCAAATATAATTAGCCCCAGGGCTATCCATGACAGTCATAGGTATGCAAATACCTTGTGTGTCTTTGACTTCAGTGCTTTTTAAGTATCTACCCAGAAGTATGTCAGGTGTTTCTTTGATCACTCTCTACATTTGGGAGGTTTGGGAAGAAAGTGTGGACAGGGTCTCTCTCTGAACCTGGAACTCACTGGTTTGCCAAGGTGGCTGGGCAGCAAGCCTCAGGGATCAGTAAATCTCTGCCTCCCTGATCCTGGAATCAGAGGCACAAGCTACTATGCTTCTCTTACAAGTGAGTTCAGGGAATTGAAGTCAGGTCTTGAAGACTGCACAGCAAGCACCTAAGCAACAGAGTCTTCTTTGGAGGCCTGGATCATGTATTTCGAGAGATAGATTGAGAGAGAGAGAGAGAGAGAGAGAGGTTATCTAATGATCAGAGTATACCGGGCACACTCTGAAACCGAACCAAAGTAGCTAATCGCCTGTCTCTCTCTCTCTCTCTCTCTCTCTCTCTCTCACACACACACACACACACACACACACACACACAGACACAGAGACACAGACACACACACACAGACACACACACACACACACACACACACACACACACACACTGTTTTAGATACAGTGATAAGAAAAGGAACAAACATCGGGAGTAATAATACCTGGCTCTTAGTTCTCCCTTTCCTAGTTGGCAATACATATTCCTAGTGGGATGATACATAGTCAGCCCAGAGGTTAACAGTTCTAGCAAGCCAGAGGCAAGCCTGGGGGGGGGGGCGGGGGGGGGAATATGTCCCCAGTGGCAACTTCAAAGTTCCGAGAGGGTATGCCATGGACTGTATCATGGCCTCTAAAATTACTCACTGCCACATGCTAGAACCTTACTGCATTTGGAGACAGCTTTAAAGAGTATGTAGTCCAGGTATAGGGCACATACCACCCACCAACTGAGAGACAGAGACAGAAAAGGAATCTCTTTTTGAGGCCAACTTGATCTAAATAGTAAATTCTGGGCCAGCCAGGGCTATACAAAGAGACCCTGTTTCTAATAATACAATAACAACAATAAAGAGCTTGTTAAGGTAAATAAAGCCCCAACCCCCATATACCCATGCCCTCATAAGAGGAAATGTTAACACAGATACACAGGAACAGAGAAGGTAGCTGTCCTCAGGCCAAGGTGAGAGGCTGTATTCATTATTTTTCTTGTTATTGTGATCCCGGTACAAGATGNCTCAAGCCATACCTAGCATCTCTCCATTCCTGCTGCCCATGGATCGTGAGGTAGAACTCCTTCTCCAGGGCCATGTCTTCCTGTGCACTTCCATGCTTCCTGCCATGATGATATTAGACTGAACCTCTGAACCTGTAATCTGGCCCCACTGAAATGTTGACCTTTATAAGGTTTTCTGTGGTCATGGTGCCTTAACAGCAATAGAAATCCTAACTAAGACTTTAAAGCTCTGTCTCTTAAAGGTTCTACAACCTTCCCAAACAGCATCTCTATATGGGGACCAAGTGTTCAAATAAGGTACACCTACAAGGATCACATCACATTGAACCCACTGCAGATACCTCCCAAGGAGCCAGCTAACACCTCAAGCCCAGACTTCCTGCCTCAAGAACTGAGAAGACAGATGCTTGTGGAAATCTGTTAGGGCAGCCGAAGAAAACTGCTCCATGTTTAAATCATGAACTTGGCCACCATACCCAACAGTAAGAAGTCCACTCTGAATCAGGATCTAAAATGTGCAAGTATGTCTAAAACAAAGCATCTAGTCCTTATATGCACAAGCCTCTGTGGCCCTTTTCTTCCCATGTTTAAACTTTTATTCACTAAATTATGGTCCTCTCCAGAATGTGTTGCCACAAGCTAGACCCCAGAGGTTAGCCTAATGCCAGGTGACCAGAGCTCAACACTAGGAAGCTAAGACAGACTGTCTGGGAGGGGCTGAGAGAGTGATATCTGCTCAGGGAGGAGCCACTACCCTTAGAGAGACCTGTATGCTTCTCTTCAGCATGCTCAGAATGGGGTTCCATGCAGATCAGCTATGGAGCTCAGCTAGGGAGCAGAGTGTTCCATGAGTACTGCCATGGGCAATGCCATGATTAGTGGTCCTCTTCCTCTTTCCAAGGTGACCTTGCTCTGGATCAATCTTTGATCCACCGTGGTGTATGGTCTTGAGAAAGACAATGGCATCTTGGGTCACACAAAAATGGAAGAACTGGCAGGAGCTGGAGCCTCGTTGGTATAGTCTTTATCTAGCATTCAGGAAGTCTTGGGTTTCATTCTCAGTACCACATAAACCAGACTTGGTGCTATCCAGCTGTTATCCCAGTGCTAGAGAGGGGAGGCAGGAGGATTATTCAAAGTCATAACAAGTTTGCGGCCAGCCTAGGATATATAAGAACCCGTTTTTTAAAAAAAAAATTAGGGAGCGGCAAGATGGCTCAGCGAGTAAGAGCACTGACTGCTCTTCCAAAGGTCCTATGTTCAAATCCCAGCAACCACATGGTGGCTCATAACCACCCATAATGGGCTCTGACGCCCTCTTCTGGTGTGTTTGAATACAGGTACAGTGTATTTATTTATAATAATAAATAAATAATAATAGATAAACCTTTGGGCCAGAGCAGCAAGCAGAAAAGCAGAGACTGAGTGAGCAGCACTGACCAGAGTGAAATGGGTTCACTGGAGCAATTAGAAGTCCTAAATTCAGTTTCCAACAACTACATGAAGGCTCACAACCATCTGTACATCTACAGTGTACTCATATACATAAAATAAATAAATTAGTAAAAAAAATTTTTTTAAAGAAAGGACCTTCCAGCACCCCACCCCCAACTCTGCAGCAGCCTATAGGCAGCCTGTGGCTCACATCTGTCCAGTAGACCCTAATTTTAAGACTTTGACTCCAAAGCCAGGGACCCAGGTATGGGAGAGGAGTGGCCATCATATTCATTCCCACAAATACCAATCCATTTTGTCCCTGCTTTGGCCTCTGCTATGACATCCTAGTGCCCCTGACATCCTGCCTACAAAATTTTCTTGTCGAAGTCTGTTGTTCAGACTAAAGGATCCAGTTGGAATTGAAGTATCTGGTCATCTTCCAGCACACCTCAGAGCTGGTCCTTCATGTGTTACCACTGACACTTCATAGACCGCAGGGATGAGCGGTTTTTATCAGTATGTATTAATTGTATAAAATAGTAGGAATGGATATGCATTTAGGGCATGTTTAAAATATACTTTGATTATATTCATACACCTTCATTATCCTCTCTTGGTTCCCCTCTGGCTGCTCCCCTCTAGGGTATGAATTTTAAATGCTATGCCCAATTTAACCTAGATTAAAAGTTGGCCACATTGGGAGAGAGAGGAGAAAGGAGCTTCAGCAGGCCATGCTCAGTAAGCAGATTATTCTAAGGGCTAGGGACAATGACAACAGCCCAGCCTTCCCACAGCCTCTGAAGTAGTAGCCCTGAGGCCCCAGAAGTATCATTGGTGCTGATGTGTCTTGCCAGGGCACAGATTTGCTTACTGAATTTGTATTTTGATTAGAACTGAATGGACAAACTACAGCCTTCAGGCAAATCTAGCATGCTGGCTGTTTTTGCAAATAGTGTTTTTAGCTCCCAATCACACTCCTTTAGTTGTGTTGTCTCTGGCTCCTACCTGCTCCAATAGCAGAGCAGAGTCAATGAAGCCAAAGCCAAGAGCAAAGCTGGCTATGGCTCTTGATAGCTACAGATGCCTGACCTAAGGCAGAAAGACCCCTGCGCTGTGAGTTTTGCTTGAATTTCTGAGGGCCAGTCACTGTCCCTTCTGCCTGTTTATTGCTTCTGTTTATAATTTGTTCTTGTTTCCAAACAGGTCATACATTCATGTAGTATAACTCAAATCAGATACATACAAAGGTCCTTTTCTTAGTCAGGTTTTCTATTCCTGCACAAACATCCTGACCAAGAAGCAAGTTGGGGAGGAAAGGGTTTATTCAGCTTACACTTCCATACAGCTGTTCATCACCAAAGGAAGTCAGGACTGGAACTCAAGCAGGTTAGGAAGCAGGAGCTGATGCAGAGGCCATGGAGGGATGTTACTTACTGGTTTGCTTCCCTTGGCTTGCTCAGCTTGCTTTCTTATAGAACCCATACTACCAGCCCAGGGATGGCGCCACCCACAAGGAGCCCTTCCCCCTTGGTCACTAATTGAGAAAATGCCCCACAGTTGGATTTCATGGAGGCATTTCCCCAACTGAAGCTCCTTTCTCTATGATAACTCAAGCCTGTGTCAAGTTGTCACACAAAACCAGCCAGTACAGTTCTGTTCCTAATGTCACAATGCATGGCTCCTAATGTCAACAATGAATGGATCCTAATGTCAACAATGCATGGTGTTCTTTCATTTTTCTTTATTCTTTTGTCTTTAGTCATGGTCTCACTGTGTACCCCTAGCTGTCTTGGAACTCAATCTGTAGATCAGGCTGGCCTTGAACTCAGAGACCTACCTGTCTCTGCTTCCCGAGTGCTGGGATTAAAGGCAAGAAGTAGGGGTTGTATCTCAAGAGGAATTCCTAAGACTTGTAACCAAGAAGTTTCCAGAATTGAGCCCTGTCTCCAGCCTGTGTCAAGTTGTCACACAAAACCAGCCAGTACAGTTCTGTTCCCTCATCTTCTCATCACACAGCATGTTCCAGGAAAATGACCAACCTCAAGAAGAATGAATCACAGTCAGACAGTTTCAGGGACCAAATATGTTCCAACCCACAGGATGGTGAATGAGGACTGGGGGAGCACCAGGAAAAGAATGGGAGAACAAGAAACACAAGGAACCGAGAGCAAGTCAAAAAATATGTCTGCTCAAGCTGACAAATTTATTTTTCCCAGGCAGTTTTTATTTATTTATTTATTTATTTATTTATTTCTGAAAGCTTTTAATTTATTCCCTCCCAAAAGACCAACTGCAATCAAAGGGGTTGAAAGGTCAAGATTTTATTGTCTTCATAGCAAAATCGGCTTAGAACTGGATCACTTGGCCATTTCTCTTATTGTCGCCTCCCAATTCAAAATGCTTGCATCTCTTAATAGCCATCCTCTTAGATCTGCAGTTGGCCTCAAGGCACTCCAGTGTCAGCACAATCTTCTTTGTAGTTTTAGCCTTTCTTGCAGAAAACAGGCTTAGTCTGCCCACCAGAGCCACTCTGTTTCCTGTCATAACGCTGCTTTCCCTGGGCATACCAAGAATCCTTGCCCTTCTTGTTCTGTGTCACCTTGTGGGGTTGGTGCTTCCCACATTTCTTGCAGAATGTCCTGCAGGTCTTAGGCCTGGTCACCATGTTTGCAGGAGCGCCCCGGCAGGTTTTATACTCAGTAGAAGCAGGATATGGGAGGGGGATGAAGTAGGATTGCTTTGTCTTCTGGGGAAAGCACCTGTTCTCTTTTTTCTTTGTTTGTTTTGTTTTCAAGACAGAGTTTCTCTGTGTAGCCTTGGCTGTCCTGGAACTCATGCTGTAGACCAGGCTGGCCTCGAACTCAGAGATCTGCCTGTCTCTGCCTCCTGAGTGCTGGGATTAAAGGCGTGTGCCACCACTGCCCGGTACACCTGTTCTCAAGAACAGGATATTGGCTGGGTACAGAAAGAACAGAACAGAACAGGTTCCTAGGCACCTGTCCACTAAAATCTATAGCTAGTTCTTCTACCTGACTTTAAGATGTATTGCTATTTGTTCTCCACTGAGATAGTTCTTTCCCACAAAGGTCTCAACTTTTCCCAAAGAGATATCAACTAAGCTAGTTCTTTTCCAGTAAGGCCAAGACTTTATGAGTAATCACTTATGGCTGACAAGGCAGTTAACATTTAACACAAATGTACTCTGGGATCTCTCATAACAGAGAGAAACTTTTAGATCAGGTCCTCTTGAAAGGTCAGCTCAGGAACTTTGAAAAGGCTGGGTGGTGGTGGCACACGCCTTTAATCCCAGCACTCGAGAGGCAGAGGCATGCGAGTTTGAGGCCAGCCTGGTCTACAGAGTGAGTTCCAGGACAGCCAGGGCTATACAGAGAAACCCTGTCTCAAAAAAACCACACACACACACACACACACACACACACAAAGGAACTTTGAAAAGGTCATGAAACACTTGCCCCTTTGAAAGGAAGAGGCTATTTAACATTTCTCAGGCCACAAGCTGGGAACTGGCCTGTGGGTGAGGACACTTTCTGCAGGACAGACATTGTCCACCTTCAGACAAGGGAAGTCCTTGTCACCTCATTCCCTAAAGACCAATCAGTTTAAAGAGTGCACTGTCCCACCAATCTTACTGGGGTTTTTTTGTTTTTTGTTTGGTTGGTTGGTTGGGTTTTTTTTGTTTTGTTTTGTTTTGTTTTGTTTTGTTTTGTTTTTAGATATATTGTGCCTAGTTGCTGATCTCTGTTCTGCCCCTGGAAACTATATTAAAAACTTGCCGAACTGGTGCTGGGGGTTGCAGCCTCTCCTTCAGGTCTGGGACAACCCTAGTGCACTGGAACAATAAATTCCTCTTGCTTTTTGCATTGATCCCGGCTCCATATGGTTCACTTAGGGGGTCCCTGGTAAACCAAGGCTCCCTGAAGTCTTACATTTGGTGCATGGGCCAGGAAGTGACTCTCTGTGGGAACACACTGGAACGGTGAATTGGAGGTCTCAAGCTTTTAGTGCGTGGAGAGCCTACAGTGTCTGGTGCTGTCAGTCAACTGTGACAGGCAGATATGCCTTAACGTTGTGACCAAGGAGGGGCTGAAGGATGCTTCATTTCTTACTGGACAGAGCCCAGAGGGCTCTGCTCCTTCTGGAAACAGCAAGACAATATTGGCCAGAGCCAAGTCTTGCTTTAACCTGGTTTATCTGGCTCCTGTTGTATGGGCAGGAGCACCTAGTTTGTTTCGGCATGGCTGGCTTGGCTGAGCAACTCTGTTGGGTTTGTTTGTTTGTTTTTGTTTTTTTATTTTTGTTTTTTGAGAAAGTGCTTCTCTGTATAGCCCTGGCTGTCCTGGAACTCACTTTGTAGACTAGGTTGGCCTCAAACTCAGGTGTGTGCCACCACGCCTGGCTGAGCAAATCTGTTATCTCGCAATTCTGTTATCTGGATCCTACAGTATGGGCAGGAGCACCTGGTGTCTGTAACCCGGCCCATGGAAGGGGCAAACTGTGTGTTGATTGTCTTTATCTGTGTTCTTGGACATGGACGCCCAACGATGGCAAGGTCGAGCTGTCTGTGTGGTTGATTGTTTTTCTCTGTGTTTGTTTGTATCTCGTTCTATGTTCTTGAATTTAGACTGACAGACATGTTTTTGGACATTGGAGAGACCGAAAAACAAGTTAGTTACTCTCTGTTCCTCCGAATGGACCACTTTCAGAGTAGGGTAGCCACCTGTAGGGACCTTCGAATTGCAGGTGATCAAAACAGTAGAGGAGAGAGTCTTTAGGACAGGATCCCTCGGGCACCCGGACCAAGTGCCCTTTATAGTTACCTGAAAAAAAAAATCTAGTAGAGGACATCCCCCTCGTGGGTAAAAGCCTTTCTTTTTCTAAGACCCACCTCATAGGTTCTGGCTGTCAGGAAGAAGGAAGCCCTGGAGGAGAGATCCAGACCTGAGAAACTTCTGATCCTCCAAGACTCTTCAACAGTGGACATGATACTCCAAGACCCTCTTCCTCCAAATCTCCCTACTCTTGCCCCCCGTGGCCCTACCAGTGCCAGTCCAGGTTCTGGGATCCTCAACCCATAGGAGACCAGGGTCATTGAACACACACACACCCCTTTACCAGAGATAGGAGTGGGAGGAGACCCCCAACTTCCCTGCTCCACCATGAGGACATAAAGTCTGAGAGCCACCTCCCCTGATACCATGGTGGCTCTCTCACTAACGGCTCGTTAATCTCTTTGAGAGTGTTTTATTTATAACACAGGAAGCCAGATGCCAGAAAGAATATCCCCTCAGACAGGGGGCACCATCCATTGACCAGGCTGTCGTGGACAGCGGGCTTTCTGTGACTAGACCTAACTGGGACTTTAATATGGCAAAAGGTAAGGGGCACCTAAAGGTCCACCAGCAGACTCCACAGGCATGGGAATTTCTAGGTAGAGCTGGATTCTGCTGGCTACGGATCCAAAAGTGTGTTGAATTGGCTGCTCCACCCCTTCTACCCCCTGACTAAACTGGAGGAAGAAGAACAACAGGCTTTTGACTCAATTAAGCAGGCTCTGCTCAAGGTCCCTGCTCTAGGACTGCCTGATGCCAGTAGATCGTTCCACCTTTATGTGGCTGAGAACATGAGGATAGCCAAGGGGGTGCTCACTCAGCTGCTGGGCCCCTGGAAGCATCCAATTGCCTATCTGTCAAAGAAATTAGACCCTGTCACTGCTGGGTGGTCTGCTTGCTTATGGATAATGGCAGTGGTGGCAATTCTAGTTGCTAATAAATTGATTCTGGGGCAGAACCTGACTGTGATATGCCTTGGAGAGCATTGTTCACCAGCCCCTGGATCAATGGCTGACTAATGCCTGCATGAGTCATTATCAGACTCTGTTGCTAAATTCAGATCAGGTGACCTTCACATCACCAGTGGCCTCAACCTGGCCACTCCATTACCTGACCCCAACCTCAACCCGCCAGCTCATGATTGTTCTAGCTCAGGACCAGGGATGGCAAAAAGACCTGTCTGTCTATCAGCCACTCCCCGATGCTGAGGCGACCTGGTTCACTGATGGCAACAGCTACCTGGTGGAGGGACAATGCAAGGCAGAAGTCACCATTGTGGACAGGTGCCAGGAGGTCTGGGAACAGCAGTCTAAAAGGCAGCGCTGATAGCTCTGACCAAAGCCTTGGACCTGGGGGCAGGCAAAAAGATTAACATCTACAACGATAGCAGCTATGCCCTTTGCCACAGCCAACACCTACGAGGCTATATACCAAGAGAGAGGACTGCTCACATCAGAGGGAAAAGAAACAAGCAGGAAATCTTGGATCTGATGAAGCCAGCAACTGTATTATTCGGTGCCCAAGACATCAGAAGGGAAGAGACTCAGTGTCCGGGTCAATAACCAGGCAAATCAAGTGGCTCAAGAAGTGGCTATGCAGGAGCCTATCCTGGTTATGGGTCTGCAAGGAACACCCGCTGGGAAATGGGACTGGACTAAGAGGTGGCTTCACTTAAAATATATAGAAGAAGAAAGGACTCAGATTGCTAGCCACCCTACCAACTATTACCAAGAGAAGGTAGAACAATGGCCAGTGGCGTACACAAGAAGGGAGAGCTATACTCCTCAGAAAGCAAGCAAAGACTTACTAGGCCAAATGCACCAAAGGACTCATTTAGGGGATAAAAAGCTTGTCTAAGCAGTTAAGGGACCTAAAGTATACATAATAGACCTCGGGTTCTGGGCCAGAGAGATAGTAGAACAGTGTAAGGTATGCCAGCAAGTGAATGCTTATGCAGCCAAGAGTAAACAGGGCAAAAGACCTAGGGGAGAACAGCCTGGAGTGTATTGGTAGGCTGATTTTACAGAAGTTAAGCTAGAAAAATATGGTTACAAATATCTTCTAGTGTTGTAGATGTTTTCCCTGGATGGGTTGAAACATTCCCCACCAAGCAGGATATCTTCTTTTTTTTTTTTTTTTTTGGTTTTTCGAGACAGGGTTTCTCTGTGCAGTCCTGGAACTCACTTTGTAGACCAGGCTGGCCTCGAACTCAGAAATCTGCCTGCCTCTGCCTCCTGAGTGCTGGGACTAAAGGCGTGCGCCACCACCGCCCAGCTAGGATATCTTCTTAATATCTAAGAAGATATTAGAAGAAAAATTTCCAGAGGTTCAGAGTGCCCAAGGTAATTGGACTGGACAATGGTCCTGCTTTTGTCTCTTAAGGTAAGTCAGGGACTGGCAGAGATATTGGGGACTAATTGGAAGCCCCATTGTGCATACTGTCCCCAGAGCTCAGGGCAGGTAGAGAAAATAAACAAAACCCCTACAAGAGACCTTGACTAAACCTTGGAGACTGGCTCAGACTGGTTGGTGCCCCTCCCCTTGGCCCTGAACACCCCCTACCATTTTAACCTGACCCCTTTTGAGATCTTGCATGGGACACCCACTCCCTTGGCTCTTGGTTCCCCCAGAGTGACTTTTCAGGCTGAGAAGAATTTTATGGCTTGATTGCAAGCTTTCCAGATCAGCCACCTGGAATTGTGGCCTAAACTTAGTGCCCTGTATAATACAGGTACCCCAGAGGTTCCACACAAGTACCAAGTTGGAGATTAGATAGATGTTTTTGTTTTTGTTTTTTAATTTATTTAAAAGAGGGCATCCCATTACAGATGGTTGTGAATCCCCATGTGGTTGCTGGGAATTGAACTCAGGACCTCTGGAAGAGCAGCCAGTGTTCTTTTTTTTTTTTTTTTTTTTAAAGATTTATTTTATTTATTATATGTGAGTACACTGTAGCTGTCTTCAGACACTCCAGAAGAGGGAGCCAGATCTCGTTACAGATGGTTGTGAGCCACCATGTGGTTGCTGGGATTTGAACTTATCACCTTCGGAAGAGCAGTCGGGTGCTCTTACCTGCTGAGCCATCTCACCAGCCCCCGCAGCCAGTGTTCTTAACTGCTGAGCCATCTCTCCAGCCCCTAGATATATGTTGAGACATTGTGCTGAACGCTCAGAAGAACCCCGGTGCACTGGATCAATAAATTCCTCTTGCTTTTTACATCAATCCCTGGCTCCACGTGGTTCACTCAGGGGGTCCCTGGTAAGCTAAGGCTCCCTGGAGTCTTTCACTCTGAGACCAGGTGCCTGGTATTGTCCACTGGTGCTGCAGTAGGGAATTCCCAGCATTGAGGTACACAACTGTCACTACAAAGTGTGACCATGGGGTGCTAGGGGTACACCTGACACCCAGATCCTGCACCCAGCACCCAGATTCTTGTCTCTAACACTAACACCGTTGTACAGAAAAGGAGCCTGGAGCAGTAGGATGTAAGATCAAACCAGAAAGACCCCTAGTCCAAACACGGGCTGTTCGCGCACCCCAAGAATCACGAAAGACCATCTTGATGCAAACTGCAAGAGGATTTTTAATCGGAGCTCCGGGATGACCCGTGTCTCATGCAAGAGACAGGGGAGTCGACCTCGACCTGAAATTTTACAAAGCTTATAAAGGCAAAAACCACAAACTCAGGGGGGTGGGGGAAGGGGGAGGTAATTTACTTAACAGTTAAGTCATGTGCTACCTTAGGCAACCTCCTGGGGCATTGAAATATTCCACAGAGGGTGTTGGAACATTCAGAGGGCATTGGACTATTCTGTGATTGTTCCAGGAAAAGCTTGCCCCATAGCTAGGGCCAATGGTTCAGTTCCTTATATTAGTTCAAAAGTTCACCTTCCCTCCTGACACAAGGGACTCCATTTTGTCTTTGGTTACGTACTACTCTTTCAAGGAGGAGCTCATAAAGTATGCATTATAATGGACTTTCTGGACCCAATGGCAGTTAAATGATGACACAGAGACGTATTAATATTTATTATAGCTTAGGCCTCAGCTTGGACTACCTTCCACCTTGCTCATTAACAGACTCTCCTTTCCTAGCCTATGATCATCTGCAAGGCTAGTTCTTTACCTCACTGTAGCTGCCAGCAGCCATGGGTTACTGGGTTTCTGAAAGGAAAGATGGGGTTTTGGATGGGAAAGACTGCGAGGGAAATAACGAGCCAAGACAAGTTCTCTGATCAAGGCCAATGTGTACTTATGAGTCTGAGCTTATAAAGGGGGGAACCCATCCCCCACCACGTCAGGATCTCTGCTTTGTCAGGATAGTGTCTGGAGAATAGGTTCAGCCTCTCAGCAGGTAGTGGCATCTTGGGAGGAAAGCTGCAGATGTGGCAGGTCAATAGACTTTACCTAGGTCCGAAGACTCCACCCTAGCTGTGGCAAGTGAAGTCTGAGCCAGCCTGCTCAAGGCTGGGGGAAGGGCACACCCCAATACCCATCCTGGTGACAAGTTCAATGACCTCCATGGCTCCCTAGTGAGTCCAACCATGTCTTGTTCTTCTCACAGAACCCCCAACTTGGCCTGGAAGTACTGCCTTTCCTTTCCTGCCTAGCTATTATCCAGATCTTTATTAAACCAACCAGCAAGTCATCTTTATAAAACCAATCTGCGATCAAAGAAAGTGTGTTTACAAAATACTGAGGCAGGTGATGAGCCATTAAGAAAGAAGGAATCAGCAGGGCATGGTGGTGCACACCTTTAATCCCAGCACTTGGTAGGCAGAGGCAGGCAAATTTCTGAGTTCGAGGCCAGACTGGTCTACAGAGTGAGTTCCAGGATAGCCAGGGCCACACATAGAAACACTGTCTTGAAAAAACAAAAAACAAAACAAAACAAAAAAAGAATGAAAATATCGAAAGATCCCCATATCGGGGAGACCCTCGCTCAAGTCCCAGGATGAGCCAATGCCCCAATAACTCGAGAGAAACCATTCTTGATGCAATATCGCATGAGGTTTATCCGGGAATCAGCATGCTGAGGTCGAGCTCATAACTCGCATAGGGCCAGAGGAGATTGACCCCTAGCAGTTGCTGTTGGGGGTATTTGAAGGAAAAACCACAAAGAAAGGGGAGGATAAGACCACAAAGAATGGAGAAGCTGAGTAAATATCATAAGAATGGGGATGATGGGTTTCAGCTCATCTTTGATGTAAGGGTTACAGGCTATCTTTGGCAAACATTCCACAAGGGATGGGGAAGCTGAGTAAACATAAGAATGGGGGTGATGAGTTATAGCTCATCTCTGGTGGAGGGGTTACAGGCTATCTTTGGCAAACCTTCCTGGTCCCTTACACAGTGAGCCAGGAGCCTGGGTGGGCCCCCCGAGTGGTCATCGGCTTCTCAGGCTGCTAGGTAAGAGAACAAAGAACTTCATGCTGGCTTTGTTCCTAGGGGTCTGGGAGACATATTGATTTGGGGTCTTACAGTATCAGGGCTGGAGAGATGGCTCAGCGGTTAAGATCACTGACTGCTCTGCCAGAGGTCCTAAGTTTAATTCCCAGCAGCCACATGGTGACTCACAACCATCTGTAATGGGATCCGATGCCCTCTTCTAGTGTGTATCTGAAGACAGCTGCAGTGTACTCATATAATTAAAAAATAAATAGATCTTTAAAAAAAAAAAAAAAAGAATGACAATACCAAAATCCAGCAAGTTCTCAGCTCTCAGCAGGTACAGCAATCAACAATTGAATAATATCCTCTTATAACAGAGTGTGTGTGTGTGTGGGGGGGGGTGTCTTGACGAAGAAACTGATAAACACAAATCACCAAATTCAGGAAAAGTGGTACTTAGCAGAATATCAAGAAAGGAGCTTTTTTTTCCCCCTTACCCTAACTAAAAATCAAGGAGCAGGTCTCTCTGCTGCCCCCACCTGGAAGAAAGGATGCGGTAGAGTTTGAGCTCAGATGCTAAGGGAAACAAAGATCCCCAAAGCCCTGTTTGAAAGAGGGAGGTTTGGCTCAGGGAGGTAGGTTTCAGCTGCCCTGCCCAACTGGAAATACAGCCAGGCACCCTTGTTTTCATTCCTCAGAACCAAAGAAAAGCACAGCGATGACTAGCCTGTGTTTTCTGGAAGGTGTTGGGGCTGATGTCTTGCAAGGAATCGTGTGTGAGAAAATGAGGTTCAACCTTTATTCACCCCCATGGTTCTCTCCTGTGCACATGTAGCTGTGAATATCCACTCTATGCTCTAATTTAGAACAAACACTTCTATGATAGGAGACTGGTGGGCTCATAAGGGAAGGTATGCACAACCTGAGGTAGACTGAACTTCCAGGAAATCATTTCTGCTTGCCGAGAAAGACATTGAGGTGCTGGAGAGATGGCTCAGCAGTTGAGAGCACTGACTGCTCTTCCGAAGGTCCCAGCAACCCCATGGTGGCTCACAACCATCCATAATGAGATCTGACACCCTCTTCTGGAGTGTCTGAAGACAGCTACAGTGTACGCACATATAATAAATATTTTTTTTTAAAAAGAAATTGACTTAATATGCCTACGTTATACTCAGTCACCTTTATTAGTTACACCCTAGGTTAGTTTTTCTTAAAATAGTAATATTTCACTCCATTAAAACAATAGCACCACAATAATTAAATTCATGCATCCCCAATACGTGTATCTTGATCTTGTTAACAGGTGATAAAAAGAAAACATCATCTCAATTAAAAAAATTTTTTCCTTAGATGTCTGATTTGCTTTGATGTCCTCTTTAAAGGAATTATAATGAAGAGCTAACTCTTTTCATTTTGTTTATGGGGGAAAGAGGAGGAGGAGACAGCATCCTTCTGTGTAGCTCAGGCTGTACTCGAACTCTCAATGCTACCGTCTCAGACTCTCATCCCCGAACCTCACTCTTGAAGGGCTGTTTCACATGTTTATTCTTTCTCCTTTCACAAGTCGGCATCGAAATATCCAAGTGTCCTGAAAAAAGATCAGAGTTTGTGGATTACTTCCATTGGTCTACCCGCCATGAGAAAAGGGGTTCAAAAGCCTTTATAAATGATTAAGTAGAAAAAATATTAATAGTTATATTAATTAATAGATAAACTACATTCTGGGACTCCAGTCAAGATAGTGTAGATGACTGGCGACATGGGGCGTGACTTCTGTGTGCCCTGTTTTACTGACGGCCCTGAGTCATCACTGATTCCGTCTTTGAGCCCTAAGCCAGCCTTTGTGATGACAAAGGAAATAAAACCAGCTTTCCAAATCGAATGTGTGCCAGCAACAACAGGGGCTATCCACAGCTAAAGCCCTATGTTGCCCTTCTTAGTGGGTGCCAGCACAGCTCTGGAGCGAGCGCGAAACAGAAGCCTGTATGCTTTCACATTAACCCCGAAGGAAGGAGCCGCTCCCTAGCGTTTCCTCTGTGACCGCATGCAGTACCTTAAAGTCCATGTTTCCTTGGAATCCATACTTTTTCTCTACCATCTCGACAACTTCCCTTGCGATATTTTCTTGACTGGTGCCGCTCACATCGATATACTGGCAGTCAGAGCTGCCGAAGTGGCAGGAAATTGCCTGTGTAGAAAGGACAGACTGAGACTGGAGAAGAGCAGCATATCGGTCCCATTATGCCTCGAAACCAGGCAGAGTCCTCTTGAGAAAGGGACTATTCCACTTGGGATTTGATTTCTCAATTGGAAAGGTGGTCTATAGTATCTTAAATCAGTCTCCTCCCAAGGCTTAAGGCTAATTGAGAAATTATAAAATATTTAAAATTTTCAAAATAATGTTTGTGTGGGTTTGTATGCATGTTGCAAGAGGACATACATACCCATGTGGAAGTCAGAGAGCATGCTTTGAGGCTGGCTTTCTCCTATCCTGTAAGCCCCAGGGACAGAACCCTAGTCATGAGTCTTCGGAGCAAGGGCCTTTATTTGCTTAATCATCTTACTGGACCCACAAAAATTTTTTTTTAGGTTTCTGTTGTTATTTTGTTTTTCAAAACAGTGTTTCTCTGTGTTGTCCTGGCTGTCCTGGAACTCAATCTGTAGATCAGGCTGGCCTCGAACTTATAGAGAGATCTACCTGCCTCTGCTTCCAGGACAGCCAGGGCTTGTTACACAGAGAAACCCTGTCTTGAAAAACAAAACAAAACAAAAAACAACAAAAAGATTTTTTTTTAAAAAATTAGCTGTGACACTTCTTTTTAAAAGGCATATTTAGGAAGTCTAGCCCTTGATGAGATCTTCAATTTTTTTTAGGCATTTAAATTTTTCCATATTGTATAGTTCTTCAGTGGGTTGTGCCCCACCATTAGAACAATGTATGAACATATACAAGCTTTCGAAGCAGCCATTAAAATTCCTTTTTGTTCATTATCTAACGGTGATCACAACACATCAGAAGGACTTTCTACTTTGATCAAATACTAATTTGTACAGCTGTGTCTCTAGATAAAGTTGTATTAGAGATCAAGAAAGAGGGAAAAGCGAGCTCGTCCATGTGCATTCTGTTATGAAACAATGGTGAATATTTTTCTAGAGTATTCAAGACACTAGAAAAAATTGAAAGGGTAAATTCATTATTTCAAAACGTATATTATTTGTACTGTAATGGCTACACCCCACACTTGTACAACTCTGAGGGCCATACCTGCTTCTTGTTTTAAAACATTGGCCATAGTAATCAGCATGGCTTTTGGATTTTGAAGCATTAGAATATTACTTAGCTTGATAGCTGGAGTTTGGGCAACCCCTCAGTTTTGTCCTGAGACAGCGCCTCTGCCTCCTTTGCCTAATTCCAAGCTCTAGTGAAGCTAGAAGGAACATAAGTGAAGAGAAGGCTATGTCTGGCACCTTCTCTTTGCCCTCTAAGAGCAGCAGGGCTGGATGGGAGCCATGTGACAAATCATAAAACCCCACTTAGACCCAAAGGAGCCCTAAGGTTTGGAATGGACCCCTGTGTACCCACAGGAAAGAGATGACTCACAGGACTGGCAGAAGTGAGAATCAGGGTCTTTTGTGGGGAATCTTTAATGTAGGCAACAGTGTATGAAGTTGTATATACTCTTAAGTTAAGGAATAGGAGTGCCTGCTGAATCCAATTTCTGTGTAAAGTTTAGAACTCAGTATTGTTTAGGATCAATGCTATATTTCTCAATAGTGAAGATATTATAAGCTTCCTTTCTGTTGTGCCTTAGAGTGAACATTATAAATTCCAAATGATTCTCCTTTGGAAATCCAGCCATTGTCTTTGCCTTAGAAGCAGCTGAGTGCAGAAAAGGACACTGCTGTTGAGAATTCTATGGATGATCACGGCTCAGTGATTAGGGGTCTATAATATTTTGTTTCCTCCTAACAGAGTGATTATGTATGCATTTTTTGGTCAACAAGCTGGTCCCTCAGTAAGAAGCCCTGCAGTCTTTGCTATCTTAATGTATCTTAAAGGCTTTGTTCTAGACCACTCATCTTTGGAGAGGTAGCCATCTGAGCCCGTACTTTCCGGAAGCCTTGGGTTCTGTTCCGACCAGATCCATGGATGAGCAGAGGGTGGAAGAAAACAGTATCGCCCTTTTCCATCACTAGGTGAACCCGGGGGCTGTTGGAGTCATAGTCTTGGATGCCATGGTACATTTTGTTAACTCCTCCCTAGAACACATAAGAGAAGTCACATTCATATTCAAGGTGCCACCATGAACAAGACTTCATCAGTAATGCAGCAGGGGAACTGAGATAAATATATAAATACATTTATTTAAATATATATATATATATATATATATATATATATATATATACAACAACTGACTCTAGTGGCTAACACGAGTGTGGTGCTTAATTTTAATGTTACCTTGACATGTTTCAGGATCTCCTGAGTAGGTAGCCTCCCTCACCTGAAGAATTAGGGGCAGCACTAGCTAAAAATGGGGCTGCCAAAGGACTGTCTACATTTTGATGCTTTATTGTCTCTGTTGCTGCTTCCTTTGATAATGCTGAAGCCATGTTTCCAGGTCTCTATCCTGGACTAAGTAGCATCAGCCCTCCAGAAACCTTCTAGGCTTTAGACATCAGACAGGGACTGCTGAGCTACTCAGCCCGGTCAGCTGAGCAGCAGCTACTGGGGCCTCTCCTGTGTGAGACCTGCCACCGTGGCCACCGTAGTGCTGATTGTTTTGACTACTAAAGCACCCAGTTTCGAAGGACAACTGTTGCTGCTATTTTAACAAGCATTGATTTAATAAATTATATATATATATATATATATATATGTGTGTGTGTGTGTGTGTGTGTGTGTGTGTGTGTGTGTGTGTGTGTGTGTGTATCCAATCCACCCTCTCTGTTCTGGTCCTCTTCCAAGCCCTGGCTAACTGAACAGGCAAGCAGACCTTTGTCTTGAGCATGTCCAACCTGAATCAGCAATGTTCTCTCCTAGCATGACAGTCTCCTTGTCCAGATTTTCCTGTGTATCAGGAATATCACAGGGAAGCCAATTTTTCTCCCCCAAATCAAGAAGGAAATACAAAATATTTGTGTCACACCCAGAGTAAACCAAGAATAGTAATAAATAAATAAATAAATAAATAAATAAATAAATAAAGGTCAGGGAGTGGCAGCACATAGCTGTAATCCCAGCACTGGGGCCAGAGGCACGGAGCCCCACACTTACATCAGCCCATGGAGGCGCTCCTCAGCAACTGTCTACCATGTTTCCCATTTGTACCTTTGTTGTTGTTCTTTGACAAGAATACCCAAGTGCACATGTGCATTCACATACACACACACACACACACACACACACACACACTCACACACACATGAATTTTAGCCATTTCATACCTCTGTATCCTCCCCTCATTGTGCCCTCCTTACCAGCAGGCTCTCTCCCACTGCATCACCTGTCTTTCTGTGTGTGACCTGCTGAAGTCATTGGACTTGCCTGGAACTCACCAAGCTGGCTAGGCTGGTCAATGAACCCCAGCCTGTCTCCACCCTCAGCAGAGATTTCAAGTGTTCCCGCCATGCTCAGCTTTATTTCTTTATTTTTAAAAATGAGTTCTGGGGATCAAACTCAGGCCCTCGTGATTGTTTGCAAGATAAGCCTTTTATTGTCTAAGCTATCCTCCCAGCTCCAGCGGGAATTCTTGCTCAGACTATCCCAGATTCCTTCTGGGAAATGGCCATTTGCCTGTGGGCTACTGTTGCAGTTTTAACCCAGGACTCTTTTCTCCCAGCTGGGTGGGTGTGTGACCTTACCTAAGCTAAGCTGGCCAGGAAGTGCAGCTGCTTGGGAATCCTGTAGACCATTACCTTTTTGACTTAAGTCAGCTAGAGCCCAGCTTCATGGGGAGGGTCGCACATGTACAGAAGTCACAGGAAACCTCATGGGATTTATTTCTCTCCTTCCACCCTGTGCGGCCCAGTGAGTCAGGGCACTGTTCAGGCTTCACAGAAGTATGCTTACCTACTTAGCCATCGCTGAGCCTAAACTGACGAAGTGCACAATCTCAGGTTTACCACCATTAGCAGACTAAAGGATTTTCATAATAACAATATATTACATAGTATCTTTTTACAAATCCCAACATCCTGGGCTAGGCTCATGGCTCAGCGGGTAAAGGTGCTTGCTGCCAAGAGGGACCTCCAGGAGCCACAAAGTGGAAGAGTGGACTCATGCTATGCAATGGTGCACACAAGAGTGCCTGTGTATACACACACACACACACACACACACACACACACACAGCAGGATTCTCCATTTCCCCTAGGAGCTCATTCCCCTGCTTTGACTGTGGAACGTGATCTACCCTCTCACTTGAGAGCTCAGGATCTTCTGGCCTGAGATTTGAAATGCTGAGAGTCTCTCTCCTAGTTCTCTGGCTCTGGCTTCCCAAATTTTCAGTGTATCTTATATCATCCCCCAAAATATCCGTTCTTGAAGAAATTGTTTGCTCTCCTCATTCATAGAAGCAAAAGCCTTTACTAGCTCCCCACAGCAAGTGCTGAGTGGGTGAGCAGACCAGCGTTCAGCCGAGCAGCCAAAGGAAGCTTGGCAATTAAAGAACTGAGCTATTAAGACATGCACCACATCGGGGAATCCCGAAATCAGTGTGCTAAGCAAAAGAAGCCATACAAAAGAGCGAATACTATAGAACTGTGTCCATACAAAGGAGTGAATACTGTAGAACTGTGTTTATACAGAAGGGGTGAATACTGTAGAACTGTGTTCATACAAAAGGGTGAATACTGTAGAACTGTATCCATACAAAAGAGTGAATACTGTAGAACTGTGTTTACACAACATCTTAGAAAGTGCAGAGTAATCTGGAAAGAAAAAGGAAAACAGCTCAGTGGTTGTTTCTGATAACAGGAAGAGAGAGGAGTTTTCCTTTTTCTTCTCTCTCTCTCTCTCTCTCTCTCTCTCTCTTTCTCTCTCTCTCTCTTGCTCTGTTGCTCAGGCCATCCTGGTACATCACAGCCATATGTCATTATGCCAGGCTTGAGTATGATAACCAATGTGTGTGCACTCCCCAAATTATATACTAAAAATATGTATAGTTACTCAATAATTATACCCTAGGGCTGGTGAGATGGTTCAGCGGGTAAGAGCACCCGACTGCTCTTCCGAAGGTGATAAGTTCAAATCCCAGCAACCACATGGTGGCTCACAACCATCCGTAACGAGATCTGGCTCCCTCTTCTGGAGTGTCTGAGGACAGCTACAGTGTACTTACATATAATAAAATAAATTTTNAAAAACCAAAAAAATAATAATTATACCCTAAACAGATTATAGCACGCGCCCCCTCTCTCTGGTCCTTTCAGGCTGTTCTGCTTGCTCTCTAGCATGCTTGCGTATGCCTTGACCTCCACCTCCTTTCTAGAAGGGATTTCTACCTTGACCCTCAATGCTCAGCTCAGTCACCAGGGCTCTCTAGCGCAGTGGTTTCACAAGCTTCCAAATGCTGCAACCCTTTAGCACAGTGCTTCATGTTCTGGAGACCCCCCAAACATAAAATTATTTTCATTGCTACTTTATGACTGTACTTTTGCTACTGTTAGAAACGGTGATGTAGATACCTGTGTTTTCCAATGTAAAAAGGTCATTCGACACCCCCAAGGGAGTTGCCACCCACAGGCAACTGAATGTTTTGAGAACTAATGCTCTAGTGTCTCTGTTGGTTTTTGCAGTTGCATGTGACTGTCTGACCCTCTTTTCACTCTGAGATCCACCATCAATTGGTGAGTAAGACTGAGCTGTCATTTGCCACGGGTCTAGAGCTGAACTGTTTAAGAATGGCCTTTATGCATGTATGTAGCACTTATCCAAGTCCCCTGCATTGGCTTGGCTTTTAAACTTGTGTGGGAAGGACAGATGTCCTTGGATATTTTACCTGACATCCTCAGATTTGCTCTGATTCTAACTGTGTATCTCAAGATGACACTCTGCTAAGAAAGGAAGCACAGTCTCTTCTCTAGGCTCCTCATGTACACTGATCAAAATTAAAACAGCAAAGGCTTCTGGGAAGACTCAGTAAGGATGCTGAGGAGATGGTCACTCCAGCATGAGGACCTGAGCTTGGTCCTCAGAACCCATGTTTAAAAAAAGAAGAAAAATAAAAGAGAAAAGAAAAACGCAGCTAGAGAGGTGGTTAAGAGTGCCAGCAGCTCTTCCAAAGGACCTGTCCAAGCACCCACATGGTGGTTACCACTATCTGTAAACCCAGTTCCATGGGATCTGACTTCTGCAGGCATCAGGCACACATGTGGTGCACAGATGTATATGCAGACAAAACACTCAAAAACATAAAAATAATTTAAAAAGGAAGAAAGAAAGGGAAAGGTCAAATGTGCAAATGTTTGCTTCAATCCCAGTGCTGAGGAGGAAGAGGGAGGGATTCCTGGGGCCCACTGGCCAGCTGGTCTAGCCTACTTGGTGAGAGACTCTGTTTGAAAAAGATAGGTGGCACCTAAGGAATGTACGTGTATGTGCACATGAATGCACATGTGCATACACACACATACCACACACACACACACACACACACACACACACACACACACACAGATTAAGCAGTTATGCAGACCTACCTCCCACTTGGGGTAATCATGTGGCTTCAGAGGGCCTTTGTGCGTGCCTGGGAGCACAACCAGACAACCGTTGTTTCTGTCAATGCGCTCCATGGCTGTCCAGGCACAAACAATTCGGTTGCTAGGTCGGAAGGGGAAATAGTGCAGATCCTGATGCAAGGGATGCCGGGAAGTCTTCTTGCCTGCAAGAGAACCTGCTGTCAAAGACAAAAGTCTTGGGATTTTGTCATTTGCCTGAAAGCCTGGAACATTGACCTATCTACCAAGACCAAAGAAATGAAACAAGTGTGTCCAGAACCAGTCTGAAGAGATAAGCAACAAAGTATCCAAGTATCCACGCGCGGCATCCTTTCTTCCAGGTTCCACAGGAGGGGTGGTTAGTGGTTCCTGCCCGCAGTCACTTAGCCTCTGTTACACTTGATTCCTGGATTGCTTGGGATTTGTCACAGGGCAGCAGCATTCAATAAGGAGCACACTACAGCTGGAGTAATGAAATTAAGGAGAATGCTATAGAGCCACGTTCTCCCTTTGAAGTGGCTGAAGGCTCTCTCAGAAGTTGTCCTTAGGGAGATGACAGACATGTATCCAGTCCTTGCCACACTCCCTGGCTTTGCCCTGGGATCATCTGCTCCTGGGCTCTTGAATAAAAAAACATGGTGACATGCTTTTTATGGTTGGTTGGTTGGTTGGTTTTTTTGGTTTTGGTTTGGTTTTTGTTTGTCCTGATATCAGAAGGAAACATGAAAAAGCAAATGGCTCTGGCTCTCATGGCTGATTTCTACTGCCAGCAGGATTTCTCCGTATGGGTAAAGAGCCAACTGCAGTAGAACCGATAGGACTTTAATCCCAGCACTCGGGAGGCAGAGGCAGGCAGATTTCTGAGTTCGAGGCCAGCCTGGTCTACAAAGTGAGTTCCAGGACACAGGGCTATACAGAGAAACCCTGTCTCGAAAAACCAAAAAAAGGAAAAAAAAAAAAAAGGACTAGTTATTCAAATGTATACACCTGGATGCTATTTCTGGTATAGTGAGTTCTTTGAATATACATGTTAGCAAGTCCAAGGTGTCGTAAGAGTTCAAGTGTGTTAGTCAACATAATGCTTTCAGGACAGGGATGCAGACATGCTGCCTCAGCTAAGAGCAGCTTAGAGTCATCGTGGCTTTGTGGGCAAGCTATTTGTCTTGCAAGCATGAAGACCTGAGTTCAATCCTCAGAACCTATCCTGGCTAATCTATGTCAACTTGACACAAGCTAGAGTCATCTGAAAGGAGGGAACCTCAACTGAGAACATGTCTCCAGAAGATCTGGCTGAAGGGCATTTTCTTAACTAGTGATTGGCCTGGAATGGCCTCGTCCATTGTGACCATCACTGTGTGGTGGTCCCGGATCCTACAAGAAAGCAGGCTAAGTAAGCCAGTAAGCAAGACCATGACGCCTGTCTGAACTCCTGCCTCTCGGTTCCTGCCTCACTTGAGTTCCTATCCTGACTTCCTCTGATGATGAACAGTAAGAAGAAAGTGTAAGCCAAATAGACCCTTCCCTCCCCAACTTTCTTTGGTTGTGATGTTTCACAACAGCAACAGTAACGCTGACTAAGACAGAGCCCATGTAGAAATGCCAGGCCTGATAGTGCATACTTACAATCTTATCACTGGGGAGATGGAACAGAAGGATCCCAGGGCTCGCTGACTATCCAGCCTAGCCTGATTGGTGAGCAGCAGGCTAAGGAGAGATCCTGCCTCCAGGGAGACAGACAGAATTCCCACAGACACCAAGGTCGTCAACGCGCACACCCTCTCATGGGCATATAAGCACAGGCACATGTGGCAGCGCTTGTATACATGTGAGCACACATACATATAGTTTTAAAAATAGATTGAAAAGCTTAGATGTGCTGTGCAGTTCTGGTGCATGCCTTTAATTGAAATCCTGTCTCAAAAAACAACCAACCAACCCCACAGTGACTAGGAGGAGTTTATGATATACAGTCTAATGTTTGCTAAGCTGTCATGGGACTTTTTACAATACCCCTACAGTCACTATGTGAAACCAGTTACTCTTCAGTGTTGTTATACTATAAATTGTTTTAAGAGTTAAATAAAAGTATATACATTCCCTAATCTAAAGTTTGATAGCTGTACATATGACATGGTTTAAACATCAACTTTACATATTTAGTCTAACAATACTTTTCTTTTGTGTTTCCCTAACAAACAAGATTTCTTTACCAGAATCTGGAGGCTTGTTAATCAGCATCCCATGAATAGCCATAATATTGGGTCCCGTGAAACACTCCACATATTTCAGAATCTAAGAAAAAAAAAAAAGCAGTTAAAAAAATCCAACTTCAAAACCAACTTCAAAGGAAATCAGAAGTACAAGTAATTGACATCGTGTACGATGATTCACAGAAGAACCAAGATGGCGGAGCAGGCTGAGGCAGAAGGATGTGGAGTTTCAGAGCCAGTTTTAGATAGAACAAGACTCCATCTAAAATAATAACAATAACAACAACAACAACAACAAACAATGGGGCTGGAGAGATGGCTCAGTGGTTAAGAGCACTGTAGTGGCTATCCCCGGTTGTCAACTTGACTATATTTTGGAATGAACTACAATCCAGAATGGGAAGGCTCACCAGTGATCCTAACCTGGAGGCTGGGAGATAGAAGTTTCTGATCTGGATATGGAGATCTTGAAGCATAGTGGCTATGGATTCCAGAAGATTAACTCAGGAAGATCTCCGAGTTCAAGATCATCTGGGATTAAAGGTGTGATGGCACACACCTTTAATCTGTTAAGGGTGTGATGGCCCACACTTTTAATCTGGGCTACACCTTCTGGTGGAGAGCATATAAGGACACTGGAAGAAGGGAGATTAGTCTCTCACTCCTTTGCCTGCTCGACGTGTGGGACTGAGTAACTGCTAGATCCTTGGACTTCCATTCACAGCTACTACTGAGCCATTGTTGGGAATTGGACTGCAGACTGTAAGTCATCAATAAATTTCTTTACTCCATAAGTTCTGTGACTCTAGAGAACCCTGACTAATACAAGCACTGACTGCTTTCCAATAGGTCCTGAGTTTAATTCTTAGCAACCACATGGTGGCTCACAACCATCTGTAATGGCATCTGATGCTGTCTGTCTTCGGGTGTGTCTGAAGATAGATACAGTGTACTCATATACATTAAATACATAAATCTTTAAAAGGACACCACCAACAACAAATTAACACCAAAAATGCAGTACTGGCAGTGTAGTTCAGGAGTTTATCAGCATTGTGTGACAGCCATATTTTGGGTTCAGTGAAACACTCCACATATTTTAGAACCTAAAGTTGGGGGTGGGACAGGGCAACAGCTTAACTAAGGTATACAAGGCCCTGAATTGGATAAGCAACATCAAAATAAGCAAACAAACAAACTAATTTTATACCGCTACTGACAGAGCCATTACAATAAATAAATTGACAAGTAACAGCTTTATAACTGTTGGTACCCTGTTATTGAGTCTTAGATGAGATCTCTTGTTTTTCACAACAAACATAATTATCCCAGTCCATAGAAAAGCCTCTCTGTCATGATGCTATGGAGAGTTGGAGTCAGATAATTCTTCATTTGGAATGAAGGTGATTGTAGAGTCTCTGGGTCCCATTGATAGCATCTTTGGTCTCTACCCATTAGAAGCCATTAGTTCCACCCCCCCCTGCACCCCAAATGTGACAACTATCAATGTCTCCAGATGCCAATAGCCAGTGTAGGGCAGAGTCATTTTCACTTAAGAGCATAGCTCCAGCACCCTATATAGAAAGGAGTTGGAAGGAGGCAGACCTGCTCTGAAGCTGATGGGAAAGGGGCACGGGGCTGGATGGTGTGAACTGAGCAGATGCTGGAGACAGACTTGCAAACTGGCCATTAAGCAGGAAGGCAGGGTGGGCTCTCACCTCGGGGAGAGTGCAGTATCTGAAGAGCTCCTCGTCTTCTTGGAAATCCTGGATCTTTGAAACCATCCTCTCACTTGGCACATAATCCTGTTTTGCAAGGGCCACGTCTCTCATTATCACGATCCCTGGTGGTTTCACCTCCTTTCTGCAGATTCTTTCAAACTCTGCTCTAGAAATGAGATTTACAAAGAGCGTTATTACGTGGACTTCCCAATACCTGGCTGGCTCTGCTGAGAACTTTGCAGATTCTGGGATAGCTCCCCTGCTCTAGTAGAGTAAATGCTTGTGGGGAGGAGGAAAACATGGCCAGAAGTCCTGCTTTCTACCTGGAACTATTACCTCCAAGTACCTCATCCACAGCAAAGCAGTGGGGAAACGTGTGTGTGTGTGTGTGTGTGTGTGTGTGTGT
>CACVCL010031531.1:0-29318 GCA_902729485.2 Mus minutoides | reverse complement strand
TTTTTTTTTTTTTTAAGAGTTCAGAATCATGACCCATGAAAGGGAATACCCACGATCAGAAAGAACAAAACGGAAGGTGAATTCCTAGAACAGGGAGGATGCATGGCTGGGGGTGGGGGAGGGGGCAGGGGCGGAAGGTCAGCTGCAGCTTCCGGAGTTGTGAGGAAATGCACGCGCTAGGAGGAAGTCCTTGACAGCCCAGAAGAGCTCTGGCAGTGGGGCAAGGTACGACTGCCACAGAGGCCCCCAGCTCAAGTTTACACCACAGCCAACCATCACCAGAATACACTCAAGGACAGGACCCGCACCAAAGAGCCCCTGCGGACGTCCATGAAGAAGGAAAGCCCAGGCTCTACTTCCCAGGGTAGTGCAGCAGGCTGACTCTTTCTGCTGCAAGTGGGGTTTACTGGGGAATGCTAGGAGATTTTCCCACCCCTGGGGAAGGCAAAGGCAGAAGCCCGGGGAGAGAGCAGTATTGTCCGGTGGTGAACACAAGTGATTGACTTAAAGCCCCTTTGAGCTGAAGTGCAGGGTGAATGGAAGGAACTGAGACTTCTGAGCGGTGCAAGGCACACTGGGAAATGTGGGTTTTAAATTGGCAGTTGGGCAGTTTAGCCACAAGTGGGGACAGGGTGGGATCGGTAGAGGAGAGGGACCGTTCAGGCGGAAACAGGGACGCTTTTTTTTTTCCTCACACTAATAAACCAGAGGAAGATGCATCCCAGAAGCAGTTACTAGCTTAGCTCTGAGCTCAAAGGCTTAAATTCAGACCCCCAACCACTAAGGAAAGCGCTTGATCTCTCCGCGCCTCACATAGTAGGTACAAGAGCACAAGTAGCTGCAAGAATGTGCTCACCAAAGATAAGATTTCCATGGCCATCCTGAAAAAGGTGCTCAGCAGCTACGGCCTGCTTCCCCAAGTAAACACCCCGCCCCTCCCCCCCCCTCCATCCCACCCCACCTTCTCGGTCCCTTCTCCTTCCCAAGTTCCTCTCAGACTCGTTCTTGAGGAGTCCACAGATGCCTCTCCTACATCGTCCGGAATCGAGACGTCTGACAACTATAATCGCTGGATAGCTACAATCGCCCAAATCCTAGAGGAGAACTCTCAAAACAAGATGCCTAGTTTGAGGAGAAGCTTCAGCTTCTTCCTAGAGCTGTGGTTCTCAACGCGTGGGTCGTAACCCTTTAGGGGCAACCCTTTCACAGGGGTCACCTAAGACCATTGGAAAACACAGACTTTTTGCATTACAATTCACAACAGTATCAAAATCACAGTTAGAAGTAACAACAAAACTAAGTTCACAGTCGGGAGCTGGCTACTCACACCAACTAAGGCGGCAGGGAAGGCTTTCCTAGTCTTGGACGACTCCCTTTGTAAAGTTTGTATCTTTTGTAAACCCTCAATGCTTCCAAGTGGCCAGGCCCCATCTGAGGAGCCCCAGAAGCCAGGCAGGAAAGGCTAAAACAGATGTAACTTAAGGCTGGAAACTGGCCAGACAACCACCCCCACCCCCACCACACCACACCCCTCACCCCAAGACCATCGTTTTGAAACTGCAGTCATCATTCCCAGTACCAAAGCAGGAGAGTGTCCAGGCGCTGCCCTACAAGAAACACGTCCCACCAATCCCTGAGCTTGCCCCAAAGATCAGGCTACATAATCCCTCCAATTCCAGACCACCCTGGAAAAGCTTTGACCACTAAGAACCCCTATATAAACTCTGTGTTCTGCCTAGTTCTCTGCTGCCCGCCAGGTTCCATTCCTGGGTGACTGGAATGTATTGTATTCACTGCATGGAAACAAACGATTGTTGGCCGCTCGGTGGATAGAATACAGGGCAATCATCCCTCCGTTTCTTCAGATGATTCACTTCAAGGCATCAGCATCCTTGGAAGGTCAAGTTCCTCATAGAAAATGGTGCTGTGGTGGCCAGCATGGTAGAAGGAAAGAGCTGACGCCCACATGTTTTTAGATGTTTAAATTACATTTATTATGTGTGCACAGACATGTGTTAGTGCGTGTTTGTAGCTCAGAAGACAACTTGCAAGAGTCAGTTATAGCCTACTCTTTGGGTCCCAGGGCTTGAACTCAGATTATCAGGCTTGGCAGCAAACACCTCTACCCACTGAACCGACTCACCAGCCCCTCCTGTGGACTTTAAATCATTTCTAATACATTCTAATACTTCTTTTTTTTTTTTTTTCAAGACAGGGTTTCTCTGTGTAGCTCTGGCTGTCCTGGAACTCACTTTGTAGACCAAGCTGGCCTCGAACTCAGAAATTCGCCTGCCTCTGCCTCCCGAGTGCTGGGATTAAAGGCGTGTACCACCACACCTGGCTCATTCTAATACTTCTATACTATTATGTTCTAAAACTATCCTATACTGTTCTATTTCATACTTCTGTACTATACCCAATACACTGTAAGTGTGTAAATGGTTCTTACACTGTATTTTTTTTAAGATTTATTTATTTATTATATGTAAGTACACTGTAGCTATCTTCAGACACACCAGAAGAGGGCATCAGATCTCATTACAGATGGTTGTGAGCCACCATGTGGTTGCTGGGATTTGAACTCAGGACCTCTGGGAAGAGCAGTCAGTGCTCTTAACTGCTGAGCCATCTCTCCAGCCCTACATTGTATTCTTTAGGGATGTGGCAAGAAAAAAAATCTAACATTAGTGAATATATTTTATTTATCTATCTATCTATTTATTTATTTATTTATTTATTATTACATGTAAGTACACTGCAGCTGTCTTCAGACACACAAGAAGAGGGTGTCAGATCTCATTACGGATGGTTGTAAGCCACCATGTGGTTGCTGGGATTTGAACTCAGCACCTTTGGAAGAGCAGTCAGTCCTCTTAACCACTGAGCCATCTCTCCAGCCCTGTAAATATATATTTTTAATTAGTTTTTACTTTAGTAGACAACATGATGTGTTTCATAATGGCATTTTCATAAATATGTATCATCATACTTTGTCAGATATAATTTCTTATTTTATTTTGCTTTAGGACAGCCTTTAAAAATGTTTTTGTTTTATTAGAGACAGGATTTCTCAGCCCTGTAGTCTTTGTAGCCCTGGCTGTCCTGAAACTCACTCTGTAGACAGGGCTGGCCTCAAATTCAGAGATCCCCCTGTGTCTGCCTCGCAAGTGCTGGGATTAAAGGAATGTGCCACCACCGTCCAGCTAAACAGTTTCTTATAGTCCAGGCTGGCCTCAAATTTGCCGTGCAGCTGAGCATGGCACTGAGCAGTCCTCCAGCCTCTACCTTCCAAGTGCCACTGTTATAGGCCTGTGCCCATGCTAGTAAGGACATGGGGAAGGAGGAACCTTTAGACAGAGCTAGTGGGTATGTAAACTGGTGCAGCCTCTGTGGTGACCAGTGTGGTGTTTCCTCAAAAAAAAAAAAAAAACAAACTAAAAATAGAACTACCAGTTATACCACTACCAATCTATACCACTTCTGAGTTTACATCCAAAGGAATCTAAATCCACACACCTACCCCAGAGACACTTGTCTGTCCATGCTACTACTGATGCCCTAGCGACAATAGCCAAGATACAGATACGCAATCAGCTGGAGCCTCAACAGGTGAGATTTTTTAAAAGTGATATACACACAATGGAAGTCTGTTGAGCAATAAAGAACAAAATTATAGCATTTACAAGGAATGGACTAAATGAAAGATTTCTATGTTAAGTGAAATAATTCAGACTCAGTCAAATATCACATGTTCATGCATATGTAGACCCCCTCGAATTAAATTTGTGTGTGTGTGTATGTGTGTGTGGGTGTGTGTGTATAGCATGAAAGCATAAAGGGGGATGCAAGATGGGGGAGGGGACAAAAGAGGGTGATAGAAAAATCTGTGACGTGAAAGCAACCAGACTTCTTTTTTCTAATCAGAATTTTATTTGTTGAACCTCAAAAAGCAGAATTCAGAGCCAGGTATGGTGGCACATTCCTTTAATCCCAGCACTCGGGAGGCAAAGGCAGGCAGATTTCTGAGTCGAGGCCAGCCTGGTCTACAAAGTGAGTTCCAGGACAGCCAGGGCTATACAGAGAAACCCTGTCTCGAAACAAAACAAAACAAAACAAAACAAAACAAAACAAAAAAAGAGAAAGAAATGGCCACCTACTAGTAGGACATTGAGTGGTAAAACATTGTCACCGCCCATCTTTTCTTTTCTTCTTCTTCTTCTTCTTCTTCTTCTTCTTCTTCTTCTTCTTCTTCTTCTTCTTCTTCTTCTTCTTCTTCTTCTTCTTCTTCTTCTTCTTCTTCTTCTTCTTTGGCTTTTTTCGAGACAGGGTTTCTCTGTGTAGCCCTGGCTGTCCTGGAACTCACTTTGTAGACCAGGCTGGCCTCGAACTCAGAAATCCGCCCGCCTCTGCTTATAAGGTGTGTTCATATGCAGACATCACCAGAGAGCAGATATGGAAACTCCAGGAAGTACATGTGCACTCTTGGGAGGTGAAAGGGAAAGCAGCCAGACTCTTGGGGAAGAGGACAAAGACTCACAAGACATGGGTGACAAGTACAATCACACACACACACACACACACACACACACACACAATGTCACACACACACTCAGTATAACAATTGTTGAGTTACACACACAACGTCCCAATTAGATACATTACATAGTATTCCAGCTACACACACACTCAGTATCACAATTACACATAGACAATGTCACAATCACCCATGCAATGTCACAATTACATATACAGTGTGATAATTACACACACAGTATCACAATTACACACATACAATATCATAATTATATACACAATGTCACACACACTGTCACAATGATACCCATTACTTTTTATGCTATTTTTAATTAAAATATTTTTTTCCCTTGTTCTGGTCAACCCTGCTCGCTCCGGCCGGCTCCGCTCGCTCCGGCCAGCCCCATACAGCCCCGCTCGCTCTGGTCGGCCTCTCCAGTCCAAGGATTTGTTTATTATTATTCTTCATAAGTACGCTGTAGCTGACTTCAGACGCACCAGAGGAGGGCGTCAGATCTCATTACGGGTGGTTGTAAGCCACCATGTGGTTGCTGGGATTTGAATTCATCACCTTCGGAAGAGCAGTCGGGTGCTCTTACCTGCTGAGTCATCTCACCAGCCCCCTAAAATATATTTTTTTAAAGATTTATTTATTTATTATATGTAAGTACACTGTAGCTGTCCTCAGATACTCCAGAAGAAGGCATCATCAGATTTCGTTACAGATGGTTGTGAGCCACCATGTGGTTGCTGGGATTTGAACTCTGGACCTTCGGAAGATCAGTCAGCGCTCTTAACCACTGAGCCATCTCTCCAGCCCCCCCTAAAATATTTTTAATAAAAAAAAATTAGTGATTGTGTGTCTGTGCTTTTATTTTATTTATTTGTGTGTCTGTGTGTGTGTGTGTGTGTGTGTGTGTGTGTGTGTGTGTGTGTGTGTTTGGAACAGTATGTATGCCATAGTATAAGTGTGGAGGTCAGAAGACTTCTCTGCAAAGTCTGTTCTCTCCTCCCAATTTATTTGGGTTCCAGGAATCAAGCTGAGGTCATCAGGATTGTGCAGTAAATGTTTTTACCTGGTGAGCCATCACCCTGGCCTCAGAATTAAATGTTTATAAAAATAACAAAAATATATTTTCCATCCATGAGTGGTTGAATCTGTGGATGTGGAATCCTTAAACACACAGAGCCAATTGTATATCCACTCGCTAGGCTAACAGCTCACCATTAAAAGGACAGAGTGAGAACTGGGCGGTGGCTCAGTAAAAGCGTTTGCTGTGCAGGCAGGAGGTCCCTGTTCAGATCCCTGACACCCAAATGAAAGCAAAGTACTGTGGAGCACACAGTGATTCTGGTGCGAGAAAGGCAGAGCCGGATCCCCGGCCGTCTGGCCAAGCTGGCTGAACTGTGGAGCTCCAGGATCAGTGAGAGACCATGTCTCAAAATATGGAATGGAAAAAGACTGAGGAAGATACCACAACTGGCCCCTGCACACATGCAGAGCGCACACATGCATGCACAAACACTCTGCATATAGACACATACAAAGAATAGAGTACTGATACAGACTGCAAGGGACAAATTTAAACCATTACAGTGAATGAAAGGAGGCAAAGATTGCACGCCAGTGTCTGAAACAGCCAGAATAGGTGAACAGAAACAGAAAGCCCTGTGGTCACCTAGGTTCAGCTTGGTGAAAACCGGGATTGGTGCTGCTGACCCTGGGGTTTCATTGTGGGATGCTGGAAACATTCTCAAGTAGTGATAGTTTCACCACTCTGACTACATTGAGAAGAATGCTGCCCAGGATACCGTAATGGATGACTTCTGTGATGTATGAGTTACATTTCATTAAACATTAAAAACTACCAGATGTAACTAAGCAGCTAGCAAGAACAGAATCCTGCACCCTCTATGTCTTGATTATAAGATATGGGGGGGTGGGGTCTAAAGATTTAAAAATTGTTTTCACTAAGGTTTGTTTTGTTTTGTTTTGTTTGTTTGTTTGTTTGCTTGTTTTCCTGATTTGTCAAGACAGGGTTTCTCTTTGTAGCCTTGGCTGTCCTGGAACTCACTCTGTAGATCAGAGGCCACCTGCCTCTGCTTCCCAAGTGCTGGGATTAAAGATGTGCACTACCACCACCTGGCAAGATTTTTTTTAATCTTACTAAAAAATCAGAATTAACAGAATCAAAATATAACAGAAAGAACTGATATACTTTCCAATTATCAAGCAAATCTACTTTTTTACAATTCAAAAACATTTTAATTGGGCTAGAGAGATGGCTCTGCAGTTAAGAGCACTGACTGCTCTCCCAGAGGTCCTGAGTTCAATTCCCAGCAACCACATGGTGGCTCACAACCATCTGTAATGGGATCCGATGCCCTCTTCTGGTGTGTCTGAAGACAAAAAAAAAAAAATGTACTCACATATATAAAATAAATAAATCTTAAAAAGAAAAAATTTTAATTATGCGCATTCACGTGTGTGTGTGTGTGTGTGTGTATCTGAATGTGAATTTGTGCACATGAGCACAACATGCATTGAGACTAGAAGAGGGCATCAGATTTTTTTAGAGTTGGGTTTGCAGCTGGTTATGGGCTGCCAGATGGTAGGGCTGAAACTTAAACTCAGGTCCTCTGTAAGAAGCCCCTCAGGAAAATACATGTAAATATAAATCACTTTGTTTTTTAACTGCTAGGATTTAAGTTAAATGGGATATTAAAGCAACTAGCAACACCTTAAGCCTAGATAGGTGGCAACAGCATTCTAGCCTATTTTTAAAGCTGCAGCGTTTCTCCTGAGAGCTATGAAGTATTCCATAAGTACTTGGCTTCTGTGCTGGTTAACTTCTTCTTAACTTGACACAAGTTAGGGCCGTCTGGGAAAAGGAAACTTCACTTGAAAACATGTGTCCTTTAGGTTGGTCTGTAGGCAAGCCTATGGGAATCTTTTCTAATTAATGATTGATGTGGGAAGGCCGAGCCCATGCTGATGAGTGCCACACCTGGGCTGGTGGTACCTGGGTTGTATGAAAAGAGTAGGCTAAGGAAACCATGGAGAACAAGCCAGTAAGCAGTGTCCTGATTCTGCTTCAGTTCCTGCCCTCTCTTCCTTCCATAATACTGTAAAATGAAATAAACTTCTTTTCCCCCAAAGTTGCTCTTGCTCATGTTTATTACAGCCCTAGAAAGCAAACTAAGACAGTTTCTTAAAGTTAGAATATTTCACAGCTATTGAACATCTGCTTAAATGTTTTTTAAGTGTGATGTTTTGAAGGTTTTGATGTGTAATGGATATTCCTGGTTGCCAACTTGACTATATCTGGAATGAACTACAAGATCTTGAGGCTGGGAGATGCAAGATTCTGGCCTGGATCTTGGCATGGAGATCTTGTGCCATAGTGGCCATGAAAAGCTTAGGTCCAGGCAAGGTAGTACACACCTTTAATCCCAGAAGACTAAGGCAAGGAGATCTCTGAGTTCAAGGTCAGCCTGAGACAAAACAAGTCCCAGATCCAGGTGTGGAGGTATACACCTTTAATCTGGGCCACACCTTCTGGTAGAGACCTACATAAGGACATTGGAAGAAGGAAGATTCATTCTTCTTGCCTGCTTGCACTTACTTGCCAGCACATCTGTTGGAATCTAAGACCAGCTGAGACAACTAGCCGCTTGGGACTAACTACCAGGTTCTTGGACTTCATATCCACAGCTGCCCATTGTTGGGTTAGCTGGACTACAAATTGTAAGTCATGACAACAAATTCCCTTAATATAGAGAGACATTCCATTCTGTGAGTCTAGAGAAACCTGACTAATAATGATGCTACAGAATTATTGAAATACACTTCTCTTTAGTCCTATGTTGGAGGTGGTTATTAAGAAGACCATTAATAGAGCCGGGCGTGGTGGCGCACACCTTTAATCCCAGCACTTGGGAGGCAGAGGCAGGAGGATTTCTGAGTTCCAGGCCAGCCTGGTCTACAGAGTGAGTTCCAGGACAGCCAGGGCTATACAGAGAAACCCTGTCTCGAAAAACCAAAAAAAAAAAAAAAAAAGACCATTAATATATCAATTACATTGTTTTATGCTAACAAAGTAAATATTTATATACTTTGTGATGTATTAAATGTGAGTATAGAGGGGAACAGGTAATGAAGATTTATAAGTTAGTATAATATGAATACATAAATTGATTACATATTGTTATAGATCCCAAAAATCCAAGATATTGACTTTGGTGTTAGTTTTGGTTTTTGAGACAGGTTTTCTCTGTAACCCTGAATGTCCTGGAACTCACTCTGTAGATCAGACTGGCCTCAAACTCAGAGATCTGCCTGCCTCTGCCTCCTGAGTGCTGGATATTCTTTGTTAAGAAGAAGGGAACACTTATCCCTTTGAGAAGAGAGGATTGTGTTCCTAGAGTTGGGGTTTATAATAGTCACTATTTGCTGGGATTTTGAAGGGTGACTGCACCCAGACTCCTTTATGGTTCAGGAAAACATTTCTTTACATACTCTCAAGAAGTAGTGCCATGCCCCTAGGAAATTAGAGAATTAAAGTAAGGTTGGATAATCCAGGCTCTGTCCCTGACTGTGAGCCCTACAGAACTCACAGGTCTAGAACTCACAGTTTGAGGATGCTGCTACATGCAGCAGAGACCTCTGATGTCTCCCGAGGTGACAGTCATGCCAGAGGCAGTGCTCAGTGCCACAGTGACAAAGGCTTCCAAGCTGTGCCCTTGGTGTGATGACTAGGCTGTGCTCACAGCTGCCCACCTCTCCTGCATCTGCCCGCCTCCTCTTCTGGATCCCTAGCCTTCATACTGGGGTCTACCCACTGTCCTTCCCATAAATCCTCGCAGGCAGCTTAACCAGTCATCTTCTACTGCTTGGAATCCTGAACCCTGACTCCTGTGGAACAACTACACATTGCTTGAAGCGAGAATGATGGTTCAGAAGAGAGGTGGGAAGGAAGGCAGTACCAGGATCTGGAAATTAAAATTGAGTTTACTCCTTCACTAGGAGTGGTGGCATACACCTTAGTCCCCACACTTGGGAGGCAGAGGCAGAGGGAGATCTAAGTCCCAGGCCAGCCTGGGCTACAGAATGAGTTTCAGGACAGCCAAGGCTCCACAGAGAAACCCTGTCTTGAAAAACAGGGAAAAAGAAAAAGAAAAAAAGAAAGAGAAAAAAGCTTCCTCCTGAAGTAACCAGAAAGTAGGGATAGCTTTCAGTCTCCTGGGAGTAAAATGATATCGCTTGCAGCCCTTTGCATGTCCTAGAACCAATTCTCCCCGCACCGCCCCAGGGAAACCAGTGCTATAGTTCAATTAGCCAACATGGAAAATGGCAGTCAGCTGCTTGCTCCAGAGGAAAGAAAGTCACCTGAGAGAATGGGAGAATTCTCCTAGCAAGACTCATCTAGCCTGCTTGGTTGTTTCCCTGGGGGATACTTTAGGGCAAGTAAGACCTAGAAATACCTAGAAGTTCAATTTTATCTCAAATTGAATGAGAATATAGGCAGGACTTACATAATCAATGCATGCCCAGAATATGAGCAGAGATATCAGTAGACAGACAGTGCATTTACAAAGGATGTGGTCACAGAGCAAACTGAAAAATAAGAATGAACAGAATCGCCGGGCGTGGTGGCGCACGCCTTTAATCCCAGCACTTGGGAGGCAGAGGCAGGCGGATTTCTAAGTTCCAGGACAGCCTGGTCTACAGAGTGAGTTCCAGGACAGCCAGGGCTACACAGAGAAACCCTGTTTCAAAAAAAAGAATGAACAGAATCGATCTATAACCGATCATGAGAAAGGCACATTTATAGTTTGGGTTCTAATTACCTCTGAAGCCATTCTGAAATTACAACTGTATCACTGTGACACTGAGCATAGCCACTGGAATTATTAATAAGAGTACAGTATTGAGCTTTTATAGTTGTCTGCAGACTCAATTTGATAATAGTAAACTTTAGCAAGATATTTTCCACCTAAAAGTCACCTAAAATAACATTAACTCATTGGAAATAATTAACAGAGCACTGTCTCCAGTCCGCCATCCCTCCCTAACAGAGGCAGCTGTTCCCGGCGGAGCAGTTCCTGGTGGCTTCAGAGTGCCAGGAAAAGCAGGAGGAGGAGGAGGAAGAGTGGAGCAGGTCTGAGAAGCAGAGGCACATCTGGCGGTGACCATCCCTAGGAAGAAGAGAAGGCAAGGATCGGTCCAGGAGTAACGATGTCCAAAGTCAAACAAGTCATACAAGATCTCACTGTGGAGAAAGACAAAGGTGGGAAGGCCTCCAGACACAGTGAAGAAGAATCCCACCTTCTGGAAGAAGTAGAGAGCAAGAATCCTGGAGGCTTTGTCAAAAGGAATGTCAGGCGACTTGTGTGTAACTTTCGATGGGCCACGCCCAATAGACATGTTGATCACAGTGAAAGGGGAGAGGATGCTGGGAGATTTGTCGGGCAGGAGAAGGAAGCCAAGAGAAAGAGTCAGGAGCAGTGGATGAGGCTTTCCATGTGGTTCCTCACACCGGAATCTGACAGTCATTACAGCTTAGGCCTCATACCTTAAAAATCTAAGGTTTTCTCTGGGCTCATAAAAGTAGCTACTGTTTTATATGCTTGTATTTAGTGGGATATTTTTTCCTGTAAACTTTCCATGTTTCTACCAAAAAAAAAAAAAAAGAAAAACCAAAAAAAGCCGGGCGTGGTGGCGCACGCCTTTAATCCCAGCACTCGGGAGGCAGAGGCAGGCGGATTTCTGAGTTCGAGGCCAGCCTGGTCTACAAAGTGAGTTCCAGGACAGCCAGGGCTACACAGAGAAACCCTGTCTCGAAAAACCAAAAAAAAAAAAAGAAAAACTTTCCATGTTTCCACTTAATGGTTTCTATATAAATATTGTTTTACTTGTTGCCTTTAGTTCTAAACATTCCTACCAGCATGGAAATTTAACCTATTTTAGAAAAAAAACCCATATTTTTCATAATTTGAAATTAATAAAGCAGTTTAAAAAAAAAAAAAAGAAAGAAAAGAATTAACAGAAAACTTGCTGGGTGAGCTGACAGGTTTGTCTAGACTTTGTTCTGTGTTAGGCTCCCCGTAGACCTGTGTGATGGCTTCCTGTAGAACCGTGTGGCTCCATCCTTGTTGGCCTCTCTGTGCTGCTGGCCACATTCCAAAGGCAGTTGATAGTAGGGCACACTCCACAGAAATGTTAAGAAAATGAAATGTTGCCACTGTGGGCTCTCGTAACTCAGTGGCCATTAGCTGTTTGTATCATGACCAATGGGATTTGGTTACTTGACATGAATCCATTGTATTCTGAGTGCATGTGCATGCACTCACAGACCCACAGATACACATACATGAATACACACACACACACACACACACACACACACACCATAATATAAAAGCAAAACAAAACAAAAAACCCCACCAGGCTGTGGTGGTGCACGCCTTTAATCCCAGCACTCAGAAGCCAGAGACAGGGCCATCTCTGAGTTCGAGGCCAGCCTGGTCTACAGAGTGAGTTCCAGGACAGCCAGGGCTACACAGAGAAACCCTGTCTCGAAAAACAAACAAAAAAGCAAGCACTCCTGTGATGGTCTGTATATTCTTGCACCAGGGAGTGGCACCATTTGGAATAGGTGTGACCTGGTTGGAGTAGGTCACTGTGGGTGTGGCTTAATACTCTCACCCTAGGTGCCTGGAAGTCAGTCTTCCACTAGCAACCTTTGGATGAAGTCAGAACTCTCAGCTCTGCCTCTGCCATGCCTGCCTGGATACTGTCATACTCCCACCTTGGTGATAATGGACTGAACCACTGAACCTGTAAGCCAGCCCCAATTAAATGTTGTTGGTTTGTTGTTTTTTTTTTTTTATAAGACTTGCCTTGGTCATGGTGTCTGTTCACAGCAGTAAAACCCTAACTAATACAATTCCACAAACCCCTACATTTGTAGAGGAGCGTACATGACCTTTTGGAGGAGGATTCCCAGTTTCGGGCCTTTTCCTTTGGAAATTCTCACCAGTTCAGTCCTCAGAGGTATGCACCGTTTAGTGCCTCAGGGCTCTGCTGGCCTCAGTGTGGCCTCAGGATGAGGACTCCCAGAGAGTAAGCAGGGAATTCATGCCAGGAACAGAGTGGGAAGACCTGGTCACAAGGATGGAAAGCGAGAGGTGCTCAGAAACTGTCACACATACATGCCTGTGATCAGCACTTGGGAGGCAGAGATAAGACTGTGTGGTGAAGAAGAAGCTATAGCTCTCTGATCCTGTTTCCCAGAATTGGAGCAGTACAGGAAATCTGCCCACCAGGGCCATGGTAAAGAGCCTGCCCTCCTCCCAAGGCTGCCTGAGCCTTCCTTACCCATAGATAAACCGCTGGCAAATGAGGGGGTGTGTTTGCTGGGTGCGTATACAAAAAGTAGGTTGTTTGTTTGTTTGAGTTATTGCTGCAAAATGAATTATATAAGCTGTTTCTAAACCAAAAATAAATTTTTGAAATATTTCATAAAACAACAATAAATGTTGCGTCAAAATGGAGCTTGATAAAAAGGAGGAGGGTGGAGGGGAGGAGGAGGGTGGAGGGGAGGAGGAGGAGGAGGAAGAGGAGGGGAAAAGCAAAAAAAAAAAGCCGAGTGGAAGGAGAAGTACTGGAAAGGAGGCCTCAGGGAGGGTTAATAGAGATCAACCACAAACCCTCCACCTACCCCATAACAAAAGTAACCAAGGCAGAGAGGTTCCCATGCAGATCCACCCCTGTGCCTTGTGCTCACAGATAAACAGTAGGGAAAACAGGAACATTAAACAGTTGTCTATACACACACATACACACACACATTGGTTTTTTGTGACAGTTTGTGTAGCCCTGTCTGTCCTGGAACTCTATGTAGACCAGGCTAGCCTCAAACTCAGAGACGTACCTGTATCTGCCTCCTGAGTGCTGGGATTTAAGGCTTGTACCACTACTGCCCGGCCTAGGGCTGTCTCTTCAAAAGAAGACATGTATACCTGATTTCCACCCAGAAAGCTAGGACTGGATGTATTCATAGCCTGTGCAACCTGTAGGACCAGGACACACATGGCTCCCCCAGACTCTTACGTTTATCCCAGACTCCTCCTCCCTGGACCTTTGAGCATCTTTCCCCTCAATCAATAGAACCCATTTTTTATGGAAGATGTCATGTGTACTAGGAAAAGAGTTTTAGTCTAAGCACGTCTTAAGCTTTGTTGTACACTTGAGATTGAGTTAATTATCACCAGAAACCATTTTTCCAAATTGTGCTGGGCTCACATATGCTGAAAATAAACTGCCTGGTGTCAGACTCCGGAAGTTTGAACCAATGCTGGCTACTGAGTCCTGTTAGACTAAATTCCCTTCTTCCCTTGAGTGGATGGTTAGGCTGACCCCTGCTCCCTGCCCACCCCCATCTATCTACGCTCTGATACTCAACACGGGAGCCTGTGTTTAGCCTCTGGAGTCTGAGCCTGGCTGCAAAACCAGCGTACCACTGCTTGCTATGGATGAGCTAAAGTTGCTCGGCTTCCCTTTGCCCCTACATCCTGTGGGGAGTGCCTCTCTCTCACACACACACACCAAGAGCTCAGGAGATCTCAGCTCTCCTTACTGCTGACTGACAGTTTCATCTTCCACAGAGCCCAAGGAAGTAGTGACAGGAACTGGCACTCTGTGCCTAAATTTGGCCAGAAGGAAGAATTGGGTGCCAGAGTGGAAACGACGGGCTTGGAAGAAGCAGCTGCACGTTCGTGGGTGACCCACGTATGGTGGGTGACACAGGGCTTTGCTAGACAAACAATGCAAGGAGATCAGAAGTTCAAGCAATCCTTGGCAATACGGTTTAGTTTTCCCAGACTGTGCTGTACGATGAGCCCCTGTCTCTGAAAACAAAGTTGAATAAAGGGGTCTGAGAGATGGCTTAACAGTTCAGAGCACTTTCCGTTCTTGCAGAGAACCTGGGTTCAGTACCCAACACCCACAAGATAGCTCACAACCATCTGTAACTTTTCAAGTTCTGCAGGCACCTGCAGGCATGGGGGGGGGGGTCCACATATATAAATAGACTGTGGAATACACATAAAATAAATGCATCTTTTTAAAGTTGAAAGAATACACAACAGCTTAAGAAAATACCACGTTTGGAGAAAGCAAAAGATTTTCATAACCTCTCCGGAGGAGGGGCTGTCAAAACCACTAGGGACCGAACCCAGGGCCTTGCACAATCTAAGCAAGGGGTCCTCCGCCGAGCTACACCCCAGCCCCAGAAAGGCTTTAAGATCCATGTCTTGACCTGTGAGACCTCAAGCGCAGTTTCCAAAGGGAAGGGCTTAAAGAAGCCTCTTGGTCCCAGCCGTTTCTCTGACTGTGGGAGAAAGTGAGGCCGAGTTGGACAAGGGAGGGCGACCACAGATGAAGGTGAGGGGAAGGAGAGAACATGTCCTCTGGGAAAGTGAAAGCCACACAGGAAGAAGGCTTCTGAGGGCTTTATAAGGCAAGAAAGGAACGGGCTGCCTGCGGTCAGTACCGTCCTGTTGGCGGTGACAGAAAGCAGAACTCCTCACGCTGTGTCCTTTGCTTCCGTCTTCTCTGTCACAGAGAGTGTTCGGAGACCTGAGCAGCCCAGAGGAAAAGTCAGCCGGAGACGGAAAAAAATAATGCAACACATTGCTCTGGGGTCACTATGTGGACCCGGGGGATCTGACCAAGTAAATTACTGTCCAGCACGGATTATCCCACCGGTGCTGTCTGAGGAGCAGACAGAGGTCTGGAGGTTGACACTGTAATTTTCGCAACTGGAAGAAACTCTATTCCAGGAACCATAAGTCTCATGTTCACGCAGCCCGGACATAAATGGAAAATTAATAAAGCTTGTATGCACCTCAAATGTATGGGGTCTCCCTGACCAGTGAAAGGGGCCAGACATTTCGATTCTGGTCGTTTTTGTCCTCAGGGAGGGTCTTGGTCCCTCTCCGTCTTTGAGACAGAGATTTACTGTGTAACCCAGCCTGCCCTTGAACCCAACATCTTCCTGCTCCAACCTCCCAAGTACTGTGATGACAGACCCAATATCTGAATGCCACAAACATTTCAGATGAATTCTACCAGCATTCATTATTTTCATCAGAACTGTACTTTCTAGAACAAACTCCCTTTTAAGAAAATTTAATTTCTCATTGTCTTTCCATAACACTAGTCTGCGATGTTTCTTTTTTCTTTTTTGACAGGGTCTCACTATGTAGCCCCGGCTAGCCTGGTACTCACTATGTAGATAAATCAGGCTAGCCCCCAGCCCACAGAGAGATCTGCCCACTTCGAGTTCAAGGGCTGGATTAAAGGCACGTGTAATGGAACACATCTGGTTCGTATTTACATTTGTATTCATTTTTAAATTTTTACTCAAGTGGAATCTTATTTATTGGAAACATTTTTTTTTTCCTTTGACACAGTGGACCACAACCATCTGAAACTCCAGTTCCAGGAGATCTGAGGCTGTCTTCTGACCTCCTTGAACACCAGGCACGCACATGGTAACAGATATATACATGCAGGCAAAACACCCATGCACATAAAATAAAATAAATAAGTCTGAAAATCAACTTGGCACGGCGATGGTCCACATCTTCTACCTCAGCATGCATGAGATAAAGTAGGAGACAGGAATTCAAGACCAGCTAGAGCATCGTAGTGAGTTCAAAGCCAGCCTGAGCTACATCATGAGGTCTTGTTTTCAAAGGCCAAGAGCCACAGGGCGGTGGTGGCATGTGCGTTTAAACTCAGCAAAGGGGAAGCAGAGGCAGGTGGGTCTCTGTGAGTTCAAGGCCAGCATGGTCTACAGAGTGAATTCCAGGATAGCCAGGGCTACACAGAGAAATCTTGTCTTGAAAAACCAAACACACACACACACACACACACACACACACACACACACACACACACGGCCACGGGCTGGAGATAGAGTTTGTCTAGCATGTGCAAGTGCCTGGGGTTCCCCTAAGGCATCACTGAGAGTCAAGAGCATATCCAGGTGTGGTCTCCAGAACTGCCTATCCTGTGGTCAGGTATATATGTTGTCTATTCAAAGATGCTGCTCTGGGGGCTGGTGAGATGGCTCAGCGGGTAAGAGCACCCGACTGCTCTTCCGAAGGTGATAAGTTCAAATCCCAGCATCCACATGGTGGCTTACAACCATCCGAAACGAGATCTGGCGCCCTCTTCTGGAGTGTCTGAAGACAGCTACAGTGTACTTACATATAATAAATAAAATAAATCTTTAAAAAAAAAAAAAAAAAAAAAAAGATGCTGCTCTGGCATGTGCCATGTCCCAGTGTGTCCCACATGACTCTTCCTACCCAGTCCCCACCTCCCTGTCACTTTGTTCTCCTCAGACATTCCCCGAGGTGCCTATAGTTTTCCTGTGTCTCAGTAAACACAATCCTGTGCAACTTTCCAGTGTGGACCCGGGATATGGACTATAGCATGTTATGTTGTTGCATTATAGGAAGGAGGTGGTATGGGTAAGCTGGGCAAGGAGGGTTAAGGAGGGTTTCCTAAAGGGACTGGGATCTTATTCTATGGCCTTGGATAATCTGGAGCATGTGCTTGCTTTGTAGCTCAGGCTGTCCTTCAACTCATGGACATCTTCCTGTCTCAGCTCCTTGAAAATTGAGACTACAGGTGTACACCACCACACCTAACCCTGTGCTGGCTTTTCCTAATATATATATTCTTCAGACACACCAGAAGAGGGCATCGGATCCCATTACAGATAGTTGTGAGCCACCATGTGGTTGCTGGGAATCGAACTCAGGTCCCCTGGAAGAGCAGTCAGTGCTCTTAACCACTGAGCCATCTCTCCAGCCTGGCATTTCCTATTCTTAACATGACTGGATACCATTTTGCAGCAGGAGGCTGTGGAAATCATTTAGCACAGTGACTCAAGTTTGATTCCCAGGCAGAACAGAAAGAGAGCAAGGAAGAGAGAGAAAAAGAAAAGAAGGGAGGGAGGAAGGGAAAGAAAAGAAAAAGAAATGCTATAACAGCCGGGTAGTGGTGCACACCTTTAATCTCAGCATTCAGGAGGCAGAGGCAGGCAGATCTCTGTGAGTCTGAGGCCAGCCTGGTCTACAGCATGAGTTCCAGGACAGCCAGGGCTACACAGAGAAACCCTGTCTCAAAAACCAAGAAAAAACAAACCAAACAAAAAGCAACACTAGTTGCCCTCCCAGAGGGACCTGGGTTTGATTGCAGCATCCACATGGTGACTCACAGTTGTCTGTAACTCCAGATCCAGGCCATTTGGCCTCTGTGGCTAGTGCACATCCACAGTGTACAAACGTGCACAAACGTGCACAAACAGGCCAAGATGTGCATACACATTAAGGCGAAGATGTTCATACACATTAGGTGAACCAGCCAGCCAACCCAGGGGATAAAGACCCTTGCCGCCAAGCCTGGCAACTTGAATTTGATCCCTAGTGCATGTTGTGGGAGAGGGACCCACCTTGCACAAGCTATCTGCTGACCTCCACGTGCACATTGTGGAATGTGGGCCCCACCCTACCTGTCCCCTCCCTTCAAACTGCAAATAAATACACATAATAAAAAAAATGCTTGAGAAGTTTATGTTCATTGAACAATGCAGAATAAAAGTCAAACCATGGAATAGATGAAGAGTATTTATAACTCATATTTAATAATATCCAGAATGTGTAAATAACTCCTGTAATACAACAACAACAATAACACACATACTAAAGCTATTCAACATGAGGGAAATACAAATCAAAATCACAATTAAAATACTACCTTACACCCATCAGAATAAGTTATGTATCTCTTGCCACAAATGAAAAAAAGATGTTCAAAGCTGGAAAGAACTTGAGAGATCATTTTTTTTTGGGGGGGGGGTTCGAGACAGGGTATCTCTGTGTAGCCCTGGCTGTCCTGGAACTCACTTTGTAGACCAGGCTGGCCTCGAACTCAGAAATCCGCCTGCCTCTGCCTCCCGAGTGCTGGGATTAAAGGCGTGCGCCACCACGCCCGGCCTTGAGAGATCATTTTGCCCAAACCTTTTATGTATAGAATGAAAAACTCAGCCCACAAGTGTTACTTTACTCATAGTGATGAGTATGGGGTGGGGGACCTTCACTGACAGTGTCCATTTGAACCGGACCACAGTGTCCGAGTGATCAGTCAGACACTATTCCAGACATTTCTGAGAAATGTATATGAATGAGATTAGCATTTAATGGGGACCTTGAGCAAAACAGATTGCCAAGAGTCCCAAGCTGGGACAGGCCAGAAAGGCTGGCCTCCCAAAGAGGGAGAAAATGAGACTTCCCCCTCTTTCTTCCACCTCCTACACAGAAGAGCCTTAAGTCATGGATCGGACTCTGGCTTCGTACAAAACAGTAGCCAAGAGCATTTGGGGAATAACTGTAAATGTTTTGAATATAGATGAAGTATGAACGTTAGAAAATCATAGTTAATCCTATTTACCTACAACTTCAGGTTCAGGGTGATGTGGCATTCATATGTTGTAAATGTATATACTGAAATACTTAAAAGTAGAATGCATAATCACGATGCCTTTAAACAGACCTTTAAAGTTTCAACAAGAAGCAAGTAAAGGATTCTAGTGTGTTGACACACACTTGTGATTCCCAGAACTCTGGAAGCTGAGGCAGGATGATCTAATCCAACCTTAGCTACACACGGTGTGGACTCCAGGTCAGCCCTAGCTACACAAGGAGACTATCACAAAGAAATGGGTATTAAAGTAAGAGTAGGCTTGCCTGTCCCATAGGGCACCTGGCACACAGAAGAAAGTGGTAGCTACTAAGCTAGGTAGTTAAGGTTGTGATTAATGGCCAGGTTACACTACCACACAGACCCAAAGGAAGGGCCCTCAGATCTTTGTTCTCATTTCCTTCCTGCACAGCTCCCCTTCCTGACTCCCCTTCGGGTTTGTAAGTTTCTGAGAAACTCTTGCTTTTAAGGGGCTTCTTCAGGGGGTGAAGTAGAAACAGGAGACTCCAGAGCTGTCCCATGGGACCACTGCAGGCAGACTACAGGGTAGCACAAGGCCAAATGATCTTCTGGGGAAGCAGCGAAATCCCATCTCTGAAAATGTCAACTGCATCGAGAAGGAGCGTCGGGTTTGCACTGGAGCAAAGAGGAGGATTTCTCGACCCCTAAAGCCCTTTGCAACCCCAGATGCTAGCCCCCAGGTGAAAACAGAGAAGCCAGAGGTGGCGAGAAAATGGAGATGCCAAAGGGGAGGCAGATACTGGGGAGAGGGGCGGGGCCCAGAGTTCTTTTCTGCTTTCCGGTTTCCCTGCAGGGCTCTAGCTTCTCTGCCTGCCTCTGTCAATTTCCTTCAGGGTCTGATTTCACTTGATAAGGAAGCAGGGAGATAGGGAGGAAGCCTCAGCAGGCTCCGCAGGGAACAGGAATGGCCCTGAAGCAGAAACAGGTGCTCCCTTGCTGGAAGTCGACCTTCCTGCCCCATCCCGGTCCGGTCCGTACACCGACAGCGGGGAAAATTTAACAGGAGAGAAACCACAAGCCTAATTAAAGCAAGGGTTGTTTTGAATTCTGCAAATACACCATGTAAAACGGACAAAGAACCCCGGCCAGCCTATTTCCGAGTTCCAGAGAAGAAAGAACAATACAGTCAGGTCAACAAGCGGGGGCCCTAGGGCCCCGTTGTCCTGGACAGGATATAAAGATGAATAGCTTCTTTTCTTACCATCAAAATAACTCCCAGGCTTCAATTGCACCAGAAAGCTAAACAACAAATAATAAGGAACAGCGCACTATAAAACATGCTTCGATCTGTGTTACCAGAAGACGATGTGGAATCTCCCTGGAAATTGCAAGTAAACAGACTATATCCCATATCCGTCTCATTCTCCCAGGGTGGTTCAGGTGCAGCTTAACAAGAGCCCCACAGAAACGGTCTAAAACCAGTGTCCCTTGTCCCTCTTTGGTTCAGACTAGATCCACTTTTTTTTTTTTTTTTTTTTTTTTTTTTTTTTTTTTTTTTTTTTTTTTGGTTTTTGTTTTTTTTTTTTTCCGAGACAGGGTTTCTCTGTATAGCCCTGGCTGTCCTGGAACTCACTCTGTAAATCAGGCTGGCCTGGAACTCAGAAATCCGCCTGCCTCTGCCTCCTGAGTGCTGGGTAGATCCACTTTTGAAAGTAGGTCTCCCTGTTAGTCTGCCATGGTCCCAGAATGATATCACTTGTTTCATTTGATCTCCCCTCCCTCTCTCTACCCCTCCCTCCCTCCCTGAGGCATATTCTCTTTGTGTAGCCCTGGCTGTCCTGGAATTCACTCTGTAGACCAGGCTGGCCTCGAACTCAGAAATCCTCCTGCCTCTGCCTTCAGTGTGCTAGAATTAAGGACGTGTGCCACAACAGCCTAGCTAGAAATGGAGTGTAAAACACTCACTCCATTACACATGAAACCATCATCCTAAATTAGCACCTTAGTCTATTACCTCAGTCATGTGAGGGGGTGGGACTGTATTGTTACAATTCATTCACAGACGGCCGAGGTTCAGAAAGGGCAAGAGACTTACCTGAAATCCAGCGGGCGGGGGGAGGGGGGGTGGCGAGGGGGGGGGTAAAATCCTGCAAGAGACTGATGACTTAGGCAATCTGTTGAGAGATAGTATTCCCTACAATGCCTCTGCTGTGACTTTGGTGTGGGAAGGTTATTTAGGGTACTGGGCCTGTAGGTTTTGGTGAAAAACAGAAAATCCTAGAATCACATTTTTTCTGGGGATCTTTGCAGAATTCTTCATTACCTCTGTTTTGATTCCCGACTATACATGTCCTGTTCCCAGGCACCTTCCCTGTGGAATCCAGGTGTGTACAAAGCTACATGCCTGGCTGCAGGTACAGCCCATGCCCTCCTACCCTGTCAACAAATACCCAGCAAGTGAGTGAGAAGCATGGAGACATGAGAAACAGGAGAAGCCCTTGCCTTCCAGGTGGTTGGAGGTAAGTATGATGGATCTAGGGCAAACGTGCTAGTTCATGCTGTGTCTCTAAGTTCCGTGGTGATTGGACGGTAATTATATGGATGGACTGATCCACAACCCTGACAGTCAGGGGGAAATGGAGAAAATATCAATAGTGAATGATGTCAACTTGACAGAATCCAGAATTCACTCGGGAAATGGGTATGACTTTGGGGGATGATCTTGATTGCCTTAGTGGAAGTGGGAAGTCCTGCCCACTGGGGGCAGCATCATTCCCCAGGCTGGAGAAACCGAGCTGATCACCAGCATGTGCCCATTCCTTGTCTCTGCGACTGTGGATGAATGTGACCACTGCCCTCAAGCTCACGAGGTTTGGAAATCCCTGCTGTGACCCCCTTCTCTCTTAAGTTGCTTTTGCCAGGTCATCTTATAGCAAGAGGAAAAGAAACTATCACATAAGGGAAGAGGAGCAGCATGAGAGAAGTTAAAACTTTCTTGGTCGAAAATTATAATGAATTAGGCAAAAACCAAAGAATAAAAAGTCAGGTCCTCAAAGGATTTGAGCCAATCCTCCTACTTCTGAAGACTCCTTGCATTTTGCAGAAAACATACGGACAGAACTCACCACAGGGTGTGGCTTAGACTGGGAAGTGGAACTGAGGAACTAGTTAGCTTTTGTCTCTTCAGGGGTTTCCTCCTGCAAGCTCCTCCTTGTGGATTAACCCTGGCACCCCAACCTACCCCATCCACAAATGTGTTGCTGGTGCCCCCTGCTGGATGAACCCTGTCAGACCACCCACCCCACCCCCACAGGAAGGCCGCCATTTTCCACATGCAGGCAGGAGCTGTAGGAGGCAGGCAGTAAAATAGTATTTAAACATAGCCAGAGACCAAAATAAATCCGTTCTGGAAAAGTCTGAAACCTCTGGCTAGCAATCGATAGAAAGAAAAGAAAAAAAGCTTTCGAAAGAGGGAGAGCAAGAGCGAATGGGGGCAGAAAGCCACCTGGAGAGGGAAGCTTAAAGGCCTCAACTGTCTGCCTGGTGCCCTGGATCCATCTGAAGTAAATACCCCTCTCCAAAGACAGTGCACCACGTCAGGGAGGTTTGCAAAGACTCTTAGCCTTGAAAGGCTAAGAGAACACCTTTCAAGCTCTTCAGCGGTCCTTTCTTTCCTCTTATTCCAGAGATCCAGACTCAGCCATTACCTCCCCTGTTAGCCTTGCTTCCCAGGCTGCCTCTNCCTCTTCCTCCAGCCAATGCTCCCGCTCGACTGACCTCTTCACAGTGCCCATGTTCTCCTTCCTCATCCCACTGTCACTCTAGCGTCTGTGTTCCCTCCTACTCACACCCCAACACTTACCAATCTATTAATAGCATCTGTGTGTATGTGTGCATATAGAGATGAAATAAAACTGAACAAAAATAAAATAACAGAAATATATATATATATATATATATATATATATATATATATATATATATATATATATATATATGAGAGTTTCTCTGTGTAGCTCTGGTTGTCTTGGAACTCACTCTGTAGACCAGGCTGGCCTCAGACTCACAGAGATCCACCTGCCTCTGCCTCCAGAGAGCTGGGATTAAAGGCATATACCACTGTGCCTGGCCAGAAGAGGTAAACTACTTAAACCAATAATTTCTTCATTGTATTTTGCATCTTTTGAATTTTGAACTATGTAAACATAACTCATATTCAAAAAAATAAAAACATTTTTTGTTTATTTTTTTTTTAAGATAGGGTCTCATATAGCCTAGGCTATATAGATTTGATATTCAGGCAAGGATAACTATCCTTGAACTCCTGATCTTCCGCCTCCACCTCACAAGTTCTGGGATTACAGGTATCCATCACCAAGTCCAAGGCAGTTCTGGGAGCAGGCCCACGGCTTCCTACACAGGCAATCCCTTTCCCACCAGCAGAGGCAAGCCTTATTGGTTTGCTTTTAGTCAGAAGTAGATGAGAAATCTTGGAAACATAATATATATATAGTAATTTAAAATAATTAATGGGCAGAATAAACTCTACATTAAACATGAACTGTGAACTAGAACATGGTAAAGAAGCTGAGTATGGCATCACACGCCTTTAACCCTAGCACTCAAAAAACAGAGGCAGGCAGATCTCTGAAAGTTCAAGGCCAGCCTGATCTATATGAGGAGTTTTGTATTGGTGTTGGTATGATGTATGGTGGTGGTGGTGTGTTGGTGGTGTATTGGCATGATGGGGGAGAGGGATGATTTAACAATGCTACTTGTTCAATAAGCAAGTCACAAGACTGTCACAGAATAGCATCAGCATCATAGCACATGCACATACATGCAACCATGTCATTTACTGAGGAGGACATGCTAAGAAATATACCATTAAGTGATTTCATCACTGCATGGCTATGATAGCACATACTTATACAAACCTACCATGGGCCATAACCATATACTATATAACCCTTTCTTCCTAAGCTAACAACTTGTTCAACCTGTAACTGTATGGAACTTACCACTGGAGTGCAATGGTAAGCACTCGTGCATCTAAATGTATCTAAACATAGTACAATAAAAGTTCTGGTAAAGGGAGTGTCTCTGCTCTCCTATAATCTTTGGATCCACATTACGCATGTGGTCATTTTGTGGCTCCTGCTGTGCATACACATGGTGGTTTGGTAATACACAAAACCTTTCTTTATGGAGTCATTCCTATGTAAAAAAGCATAAAACTAGACATAGTAATGACAAGTGTCACACTCTGGAGAGGAGGGGGAGGACTGGAATCGCAGACTCAGCGAGCGCAGGCTGCAACTGTATTAGCAACCAGTGCCTTGCTTTTGAGTTATCTGAGACAAGTGTGTAAAACTATAAGATGTCTCAAAGCCAAACGGGGGCAAATGGATGTGTGCTATCTTGCTCTCTTCACGCTTCTGTTTCAATTATGTCAAGATTGGCATGTGTATGGCTCTGAGTTCAGTGCCAGCAAAACGAAGGCACTCTGTGTGTGTGTCTGAGTCTCTCTGTGTGTCTGTGTGCCTCTCTATGTGTTTCTTTCTCTCTCTGTTTCTCTGTGTCTCTCTGTGTATGTGTCTATATGTGTGTGTGTCTGTGGCTATCTGTGCCTCTGTGTATATCTTGTGTCTGTGTGTGTTTGTGTGTCTTTATATGTCTGTGTGTGTCTGTGTGTATCTTTGTGTGTGTGTGTGTATCTGTGTATCTAGGTGTGTGTGTCTCTGTGTGTCTGTGTGTGTGCTTCTGTCTGTGTCTCTGTGTGTGTGTATGTATGTATATGTATGTGTCTGTATGTCTGTGTGTCTCATCTGTGTCTCTGTATGTATGTCTCTTTGTATGTGTCTGTGCCTCTGTGTATATCTGTGCCTCTGTGTGTCTCTGTGTGTGTTTGTGTGTCTGTGTATGTCTGTGTGTGTCTCTCTGTGTGTATATGTGTGTGTCTGTATCTGTGTTTCTGGGCATGTGTATGTCTGTGTGTGCCTGTATCTTTGTGTGTGTCTGTGTCTCTCTCTCTCTCTCTGTGTATGTATATCTCTCTGTGTGTGTATGTATGTGTCTGTATGTCTTTGTGTGTGTCTGTATCTCTAGGTGTGTGTGTGTCTGTATCTCTGGGGGTGTGTGTGTCTGTATCTCTGGGGGTGTGTGTGTCATGTTTGTGTGTCTCTGGGTTGTATATCTATGTCTCTAGGTGTGTGTGTCTGTGTGTGTTTTGTGTGTCTGTGCATGTCTGTGTGTGCCTCTGTCTGTTTCTCTGTGTGTGTGTCTGTGTGTGTATCTGTGTCTGTGTGTGTGTGTGTGTTTGTGTGTGTGTGTGTGTGTGTGCATGCATCTGTGCAGGTGCATAAGCCCCATAGCACATGGATGGAGGTCAGAAGTCAACTCTGACTCCCCTGTGGAGTAAAGCTTATCCAGGGATGAGCTGAGGCTGTGAGGCCTGACTGGGGCTCCTCCATCCACTCGGCCATCTTGCCAGCCCCTATACACTTAAAAGGACAATCATAGATTTAGAAGGACAGAAAGAAAAAAGAAAATGAAGCAAATATTTGCAGTCTGTGTTGGAGGGATGGGCACCTGTGGGAACTGAAGCAAGGGGTGACAGAGGAGTCCCAAGGAAGCAAGAAAATGGCTTGGAACCGGCCCAGAAGACAGAAAAACTCTTGGGGATGGTTGTAACATTTGGGACATGAACATCACCTGCAACCAGAAAAATAGAAACCAGAGCTGGAGAGACGGCTCAGAACTTCAGAAGACTTGTTCTTGCGGAGAACTGTGTTCGACTCTGAGCATATCCATTGTGGCTCACACTGGCTTCCAGGGGCTCTTCTCCCCTCTCTGACCTCCTCGGGAACCAGGAGTGCACATAATACACAAACATACTTGTAGGCAAGACACCTGCCACATAGCGTAAATAAACTTAAAAAAATGAAAATGCATAATAGACTATCTGGAAACTTAGGTGAGAAATAAATGGCTGTAAATTCTGACGTTACTTAGAAGAATAAATCATGGAACAAAATTGATCAATTGCTATCAACAAATTTGCGTTTCCAAATTTACTTTGCATGTTGACACAGGTTGAAATACTATTTTCCCCTTTGAGGTTTTACTCAAATGACGCCTCCTCCACGGAGCCACTTGGATTGAATCCCTGCCCCACTCCAACTTCCCCACCCCAGAGCATTTGCCCACAGTCCCCTGGACCCCTCATTCTCTCTCTGTCCTATTACAACTTCTTAGATAGGCCTTGGCATCCTTGCTGGATTCCGAGATCCTGCAGACACGGGCTCGCTTGCCTTTGCCTGCTGGAAGGTATGACATTCACGGAAGGTGCTTGATAAGAATATAAAAGGAGAGACCTTACTGAGGAGAGAAGCAGTTAACTGGAAGTGACTGGCTGGTCCAGCCTGCAGTACTAGCCTATGGCTCCATTGTGCTGTCTGCTGCTATGACGAATGCCAGGAGCAGAAGCACCTTGGGGCAGAAAGGGTTTATTTCAACCTACAGGTAAAGTCCACCACAGAGTGAAGCCAGGGCAGGAGCTCAAGGCAGGAACCTGGAAGCAGAAACTGAAGCAGGCACCTGAGAACTGCTTACTGGATTGCTTCTTCCAGGTTTCTCAGTCTGCTTTCTTATACAGCCTAGAACCATTTGCATGGGGGTAGCACCACCCACAATGAGTGCCCCCCTCCCCGCATCAATTAGCAGTGAAGAAAATGCCTTGTATATACACATGCTCATAAGCCCACCCAATAGAGGCTGTTTCACCTGAGGGTCCCCTCTTGCCAGGTTTGTCAAGTTGACAACCAACCACAACTAATTCTGGCTTGGCTGTGCTGTGCAAGTTTGCCACCTCAGATTCAGTCCTCTGAGTCACACGCTCTGTCAGTTTCTGTCACTAGGCTCAGCCTCATCCCCAAGTACCTTCTGGGATGCTGATGCGGTATCAAGCAGTCATTTTAAGAAGCATTGAGGAAAAATTATGCCTCGGCAGCTGGATTCAGGCTCAGCTCTAGGTCTGGGGCAGATACAGCAGCAGAGAGAGATGGCTGGGTGTGGACCAGGAGCCCCGAATCAGGATTCCACACAAGAAAGCCTGAGGTACCAAGAGTCAGGCCCCTGAGGATTGGACTGGACCAAGGAGTCAGGCTGCACTTTAAGGTTGCTACATCAGTGAATAAAAATGAAATAAAAGGAATGTCCTTTCACCTCACCTTTATCAGCGTGGCTGTTAAAACAAACAAACAAAGAAACAAGCAAGCAAAAAACCAACAACAAAACAGAAGACAGCAAGCATCTTCCCGGATACAGAGCAGCTCGAATCCCCTGAGCACTGTTGCTGGAAGTGTACAGTTGTGCAGCCACTTTAGAAAACGGGATGGCCGTTCTTCAGAAAGTTAAATATAGAGCTCCATGGAGCGCAGCCACTCCGTTTCTGGGAAACGTTAGGAAGAGTCTTGAAGTGGTGTCTGCACACCCAGCTCACAGCCGCATTTGCAATAGTCAAAGAAAGGGGAGCGCCGATGTCCGGGGGCGGGGAATGAACCCGGCACACAGTAGCATTATTCACAATAGCCAAAATGGGGGAGCACCCACGTCCAAGGAGGTGGGGGATGAAGATGAAAATGTGGTGCATAAAGGACTATTTATTACTCGTCTCAAACAGAAAGAAAGGCTGGGGTGCCCCTGTCGGTAAGGTGCTGGTCCTGTGAGGGTAAAGACCCGAGTCTGGCCTCCAGAATGCACAGAGAAATTCTGGGCTTGGTGTTGCGTGCTTATAATCCTATAATTGGGGAGGCAGAGATAGGAGGAGCCTTAGAGCGTGCTAGCCGGCTAATCCAGGGGTTTCAAGCCAACGAGAGACCCTGTCTCTCAGGATCTGGACAGGCTTCCTGAAGATGATACCTGGGGTAGTTCTCTGCCCCTGCCCACCTACACACACAGTTTTTGGTTTGGTTTTGGTTTTTAAGAGAAGGAAATTCTAACACATCCTATGAGAAGATAAACCTTGGGAACTTTACGCCATACAAAATAAGCCAGTTAGCAAAGGACAGAGACTTTGTGAATCCTTGCATATAAAGCATTTAGACAAGAAAAGTGAACTCCAGCGATCATAGGATGGGAGAAGGGAGGAGTTCCTTTAATTTCCTTATATACTTTTTCTTTAGTTTTCTTTCCTTTCAATTTTGCAAGATGAAAGAATTCAGGAGGTGGGGTTGGGGGGGTGGGATGACTACATGCCTTATAACTGTATTAAATCTTACTAACTTGTATAGCCAAAAGGGATTAAGACATTAAATTATAAAAATAAATAAATAAATACATTAAATTATATGTTTCATGTATTTTATCACAAAAAAATTATGGGAAAAAAAAACCCCAGGATTACAAGGCTGGAGAAATAGCTCACTGGTTAAGGGCACTGAATGCTCTTTTGTAGGACCTGGGTTTGAGTTCCAGCACTACACGGTGGTTCACGATCACCTACAATTCCAGTTCAGGTGATACCACACCCCTTTCTGGCCTCTGAGGACATAGCACACAAGTGGTAGGCAGATTCTTTGGATATGGAAACAAAATATCAATATACATTTTTAAAAGTAACAAATCTGGGCTGGAGAGATGGCTCAGAGGTTAAGAGCACTGACTGCTCTTCTGGAGATCTTGAGTTCAATTCCCAGCAACCATGTGGTGGCTCACAACCATTTGTAACAAGACCTGATGCCCTCTTCTGGTGTCTGAAGACAGCTACAGTGTACTTACACATAGTAAATAAAATAAATCTTAAAAAAAAAAAGTAACAAATCTTTTTTTTTTTCTTTTTTTTGGTTTTTCGAGACAGGGTTTCTCTGTGTAGCCCTGGCTGTCCTGGAACTCACTTTGTAGACCAGGCTGGCCTTGAACTCAGAAATCCGCCTGCCTCTGCCTCCCGAGTGCTGGGATTAAAGGCGTGCGCCACCACGCCCGGCTTGTAACAAATCTTTTTAAAAATCATACGGGATGAGCAAAGTAGTTTGAATTTCAGACAAACAATACTCTTCAGTATCATTACATCTCATGCAACACTGGAGACATACAGATATTAAAATATTCCTTGCCGGGCATGGTGGCGCACGCCTTTAATCCCAGTACTGGGCAGGCAGAGGCAGGCGGATTTCTGAGTTCATTGGAGGCCAGCCTGGTCTACAAAGTGAGTTCCAGGACAGCCAGGGCTATACAGAGAAACCCTATCTGGAAAAACCTAAAT
>CACVCL010031530.1:0-29322 GCA_902729485.2 Mus minutoides | reverse complement strand
GCTGGTCTATACACGGTAAAGATGATATCTGGTTCTTGCTGGTCTATACACGGTAAAGATGACATCTGGTTCTTGCTGGTCTATACACGGTAAAGATGACATCTGGTTCTTGCTGGTCTATACACGGTAAAGATGACATCTGGTTCTTGCTGGTCTATACACGGTAAAGATGACATCTGGTTCTTGCTGGTCTATACACTGTAAAGATGACATCTGGTTCTTGCTACTGCTTAGTGGTACTACTGTAGCATTTTGTCTGTATTAAGGGCTCTATTTACTGGGTTAATGGCTTAATAGTAAATTTAAGTAATTCCCTTTTTTGTTGTTGTTGTTTTGTTTTGTTTTGTTTTGTTTTTTTTCCAGACAGGGTTTGTCTGTATAGCCCTGGCTATCCTGGAACTCACTTTGTAGACCAGGCTGACCTTGAACTCAGAAATCTGCCTGCCTCTGCCTCCAATTACGCCCAGCATAATTTCCTTTTTTGATACTTTCAAGATATTAGGTTATCTAAGATTACCTAATCAAGTGTGTGTGTGTGTGTGTGTGTGTGTGTCTGTCTGTCTGTCTTTCTGTGTCTTCACTCTTACTGGCTTGCTTGGAGGCCAGATGCTGTTGTTAAGATGTCTCCTCAGGGCCGGGCCTGGTGGTGCACACCTTTAATCCCAGCACTCGGGAAGCAGAGGCAAGCAGATTTCTGAGTTCGAGGCCAGCCTGGTCTACAAAGTGAGTTCCAGGACAGCCAGGGCTATACAGAAAAACCCTGTCTCGAAAAACAAAACAAAACAAAACAAAACAAAACAAAAAGATGTCTCCTCAGGGGCTGGAGAAATGGCTTAGCACTGATTGCTGTCCCAAAGTCCTGAGTTCAAATCCCAGCAATCAAATGGTGGCTCACAACTACCTGTAATGAGATCTGCCCGCTTCTGGTGCATCGGAAATCAGCTACAGTGTACTTATGTATAATAATAAATAAATCTTTGGACCCAAGCAAGCAGGGACTGAGCAAGCAGAGTTGACTGGAGGGAGGGGGACTGAACGGACCAGAGCGAGCAGAGGTCCTAAAAAACATTCAATTTCTAGCCAGGTGGAGCACGTCTTTAATCCCAACACTTGGGAGGCAGAGGCTGGCGGATTTCTGAGTTCAAGGCTAGCCTGGTCTGCAAAGTGAGTTCCAGGACAGCCAAGACTATACAGAGAAACCTTGTCTCGAAAAAAAAAAATCAATTCCTAACAACCACACAAAGGCTCACAACCCTCTGTACAGCTACAGTGTATTCACATAAATAAATAAATCTTTTTTTTTTTTTTAAGATGTCTCCTCAGACCCTTCTCCACATTACCTTTTGACACACAGTTTCTTCTTAGAACTAGAATTAAAAATTTCAACTAGACTGGCTAGGCAGGAGAGGATCCACCCAAGGGCTGGGGCTATAGCCTCCTGCCACCAGTCAGTCTTCCAAGGCATTGGTGAGGATCAGAACTCGGGGCCCTCACACCTGTGCAGCAAGCACTTCACCTGCTGAGCCTTTTGTCCAAGACTTACGCAGCCTTGACTTACGCAACATACTCCATGTGTTGGCCAGGAAGAGGTTAAAGGAAATAATGGAGGTACCTCTTTCAATGCTCTTCTGATGTAAAGATAAGAACTGCTGCTGTAAGGCGGGTGTGGTGGCGCATGCCTTTAATCCCAGCAGAGGCAGGAGGATTTCTGAGTTCGAGGCCAGCCTGGTCTACAGAGTGAGTTCCAGGACAGCCAGGACTATACAGAGAAACCCTGTCTCGAAAAACAAACAAACAAACAAAAAACCAAAATAAGCCGGGCGTGGTGGCGCACGCTTTTAATCCCAGCACTCGGGAGACAGAGGCAGGCGGATTTCTGAGTTCGAGGCCAGCCTGGTCTACAAAGTGAGTTCCAGGACAGCCAGGGCTATACAGACAAACCCTGTCTCGAAAAACCAAAAAAAAAAAAACCAAAAACAAAATAAAAAAGAAAGAAATTCACAGAGAAATTATAAACCTTGCGTTGTTCAAACTATTTCAGAGATAGGATATTGCAGGAGAACTGAGTCAGCAAACCCTGACCCGCGGCTCACAGTGGCCCACACTGTAACAGTAGCTTCCGTGCCTGCTATCCCCCTAAAGAACCCCCTAAAGCCTGCCTGATACCCAGAGACAAAAGACAACAGAGCGCCGTGACCAGATCAACCAATCAGATAGTGTCAACTACAGGGCGTGCTGTCATGGGCCAATGGGGCCCAGGAGGAGGGTCTGTCCATTTCCTCTGTTAAACAAGTTTGCTTTTGCCACTTGCCCAACTCCCAGAGTCTGTGTCCTTGACTCTGTGCCTTCTTAACCTTGCCCCCAAGGGTCTTAGTCAGGTCTGCAAGCAACCGGATATGATTCTACTACTACTCATACTGATAGTAGGGGTATAAGAAACGAAGAAAAGAGTCACACTCATGTGCCCTCAGGAAGCGAAACTTTAGGAGTGCGTTTAGACCACATCATGGGAGAGAGTGAGGATTCTCAAGGATAGGTGAAGGGGATCTGGAAAATGAAGAGTGGGGAGGGGTGGGATTGTCAAGGTTTTCACATAGTTCTTTGAGAATTAGAATCTGAGAAACAAAGAAGATGGAAATGATAAATGTCTTGTGGTCAGAGCAAGAATTCAAAGCAACGTGCTAACGTTCTTCCTTAGACTCCACATTTGCTGAATTGAGACTGAATGTCACCAGAGTCTTGGTCATACACACCAGGTCCTGGAGCTTCCCTTAATAACTTATTCCTTGTAGATCTCTCTGCAAGAGGCCAGCAATACAGCGCTAGAATCAAGTATATATGCATTCTTTTGAGTGCTACCAAGGGCATACTTTCTAAGGATGGTTCTAATGATCCTATCCAAAGTATTTGCTTAAGAAAACTGAATAGAAGAGTGAGGGCAGTGTTGTTGGAACTATTGTCCCCTAAGGGCTAAAAATCCTCACCATAGTGCACAGGAGAATGGCACCTTGTAAACTCTGGGTGGGAAAGGGCAACGGCATGTCAGGTGAGAATTGAACCTAGGAGAAGGAGGAGATCAAAGTCTGAGTTTAGGGACAAGGGTTAGAGATGAAGCAATGACTTTGGGATGGGCTCACATGACTTGCTGACTTGATGTTCCTGAGAAAGAAAGCAGATAAAAGATACTAGCTTTCAGGATAGTAGCAACAGTTAGGAAGCTAGAAAATACAAGCTGTCGGGTCCATGCAGGTGGGGAAGATTGTTTATGTTTCTTACAGTTTTCGACAGGATTGTCTGGAAACGTATGTGCAATCTCCAGGGAAAAGTCTCCGAAAGAGTGGCTGAAGATCCAAGCGTGAGGCAGAGTCACTCTGTGAGTCCTCTGTGCCGGCAGCAAAGCAGAGATGGGTATATGGGGGGGAAAGGGGGTAACATTAGGGGGTAACACCACTCCTACATCAATCAGGAGGTTTGTAATCACTACAACTGCAAACAATACTACTGAAGCCACTAAGACTACTTTGTTCTTAAAAATAGTGTCTTACAAGAGAAATAAGAAAAAGGCATTCGAGATAATGTGCTGGTTAGTTAGAGGCAACTCACGTGCAAACAAAACAAAGATCTCACACTGTGGGCTTTCTTCATAAGGGAAATACTATACTAGCATATAGAGGTTAACACCCGCTATGCATACAGCTGCCAAGGTCTTTCAGAGCTTGTCCATCTCCTCACTCTCTGGATCTCAATACCAGCGGTTGGAAGCCTCAACTTTGGATGCTTGGGGACTTACTTCTCTCACATCCTCTTTGCTTCCATGTTGTCCTATTCTCCTCAGCAACTATAATTTGTCCAAAATAGGTGTACCAAAACTTAAAAAGATAAAAAATCAGGTTGAGGGCTGGAGAGATGGCTCAGCAGTTGAAAGCACTGACCGCTCTCCGGAAGGTCCTGAGTTCAAGTCCCAGCAACCACATGATGGCTCACAACCATCTGCACAGCTACAGTCAGCTACAGTATACTCATACACATAAAACAAACAAATCTTTTTTTTTAAGAAAATCAGATTGAAGGGTGTCATAACACCCTTCAATGGTTTGTATATGATTGCCCAGGGAGTGGCAGTATTAGAAGATGTGCCCCTGTTGGAGTTGGTGTGTCACTGTGGGTGTGGGCTTTAAGACCCTCATCCTAGCTTCCTGGGAGCCAGTATTCTGCTAGCAGCCTTGAGATGAAGATGTAGAACTCTCAGATCCTCCTGAACCATGCCTGCCTGGATGCTGCCCATGTTCTTACCTTGATAATGGACTGAATCTGTGTAAGCCAGCCCAAGTTGAATGCTGTCCTTTATAAAACTTGCCTCTGTCATGGTGTCTGTTCACAGCAGTAAAACCTTAACTTAGAAAAAGGGTCAATGAAGCTGGGCGTGGTGGCGCGTACCTTTAATCCCAGCACTCGGGAGGCAGAGGCAGGCAGATTTCTTAGTTCGAGGCCAGCCTGGTCTACAAAGTGAGTTCCAGGACAGCCAGGGCTATACAGAGAAACCCTGTCTCGAAAAACCAAAAAAGAAAAAAAAAAAAAGGGTCAATGGAAGGTGGCGATTAGTTACCAATAATAGCATATCGACTTTAAAATTAGGTTTGGTTTTCAAAATTAGAAAATATGGTTATTGTACCACCCCACTCCCAGCTTTGAGGTAGAGGTCTTGCTATGTTGCCCAAAGTGGTCTCAAATTTCTAGGTTCAAATGATCCTTCTACCTTTGGTTTCTGAGTTGCTGAACAGCAGGCCAGGAAATGGAGTCTTATTTAATTTGAAAGCAAATCAAGTACTAGAGATGCAGCTCACTGGCAGAGCACTTGCCTCGCATGCATGAGAACACGATTTAAACGTTCACCGTTGTGTCATGCAAGAGTTTCAGGTCTAATAAAATACACTATTGTAGTAGAAGCCTGTGTTACCAGGGAAATTAGAGTTCTCTCTTTGGAGTTCTTGGTTTTGTTAATAAAAGAATTTAAAAACAGACTCAGAAGTAAGTTCAGGGACAATATTTTTACTGAAGTTTCCAAGAAAACCAATGGGACAGAAAAACTATTAATCTTGGCAAACTCTGGGAAAGGGGAAAGAAGAGGAAAAGAAAGCCATTTCTGTGGAGTTAGGGTCCAAGAAAGCAGGCAGGCCCAGGAACAGAGTTGAGCTGCCAAACAGCTCCAAGGCAGGCGGGCAGGCAGCCGCATGGAAAAAGGTGGTGGGGGTGAGGAGACCTTTAGAAAAGGAAGGAAAAGGCCCAGAGGGTCAGCAAAAGCATTCCCAGACTTCAGCCAGTATCCTGAAGAAAAAGAGATAGAAATGAAGGAAAGGGAAGTTATGTTTCACACCACTCAGTGCTACAAGACGGAAGTTCTGCAATGCTGCACAGCGGACAGAAGGGCTTAAGGGAGGACAGGCACACAGTCTCACCAATTCAGAAATGATCCCTTCCACCTTCCGATGAATCAGCTCTCTTGGTGGCATGGAGTCCTGACCAGGTGACTGACACACCCAGATGCACTATCTCCTAAGGGAGGAGACAACGGCATGCAGTATTTTTATCTTTGGAGCTGATGGGAATGTTTTGTCTCCACTCTGGGCAAGCGGTAGCCTATTCTTTCAGACTGGACTAGCGGTTTAGAGGGAGGCCAAGCTGATTTTACTTGGTTGAGATTTCTAGGGAAGCCGGAGGTGTGTTCCAAAACTAACAGTGAGCTGGAGGTCATTCTCAAGGCTATTCCAACATTCAGATCTCAAGAATGGAGACACTAAAATCATGTAAGAAGCAGAATTGAAACAGTGCTGGCATTTCACCTTCAGCCAGGGTAGGACAAAGTGCATTTTTAGTTTCTGGTTATGACACTAATGCAGGAGCCCACCCTAAACTGCCCGTAAGCATTTATCTCCTGTAGTCCTCACTCGGATCTTTAGGTCACTCTGTGCTCTGTGTTGTGTTTCCAAGTTCCTTTATTGACTTACAATATAGCATCTTCTTCCTTTGAGCTTCTCCTTTTAATCACTGGGGCATCGTGTATTACTTCATACCATATCTGCCTACAGTATTACTTCCTAGGTATCAAAACTGCATATCTAAACCTTCAACAATCTACATTTGTTTGGCCATTGATGTCAATACTAGTAAAAAGATATGATGAGTCTAGATTGTTGGATAGTATTAAAGTAAATCTAACTAGAAAATAAGACTGACATTTCCAGGCAAATTGCCTAAGCCAAAATTCAGGTAAATAGACCCATTGGAAACCCCAGTTGACACCTAGGTTAAATCATGACTAGAAGACAAAAAAGTACTAGAAGGTAATGTGAACTTCATTATTTAGAAAAAAGTTCTGATAAATGATTCAGTGTCACAGAGATAGAGATAGTACCTGAAGGATAAAGAGTTAAGGACATTGTTTTAAATGACAAAAGCGGGACACTCCCTCCCACTTTCAAGCTCAGTTACCTAGCTTTTGCTTTGTGCGCCCTGGACTTCAGCTTTCTCCCGGCCACATACCCGAGATCTACACCCCTGGGAGGAGTTTAACTGATTATCTCACACCTGTGTGTCTTGTTGACAAACTTCCTGCTCCCTAGGGGAGCGGGGAAAGGAAACTCCCCAGGGTGGGAATCCAGAGAAAGGGTCAACCTGGGCGGAGTTGCTGAATTTTAACTTTGAATGACCTTTGTAAAGCATCTGAAAAGACTTTCTGATAAAGAGAAATAAGACAATCTGTGAAAACCTCTGATTTGTGACTGGATGCTTGCCTAGCTGGAGTGAGGTATTGAGTTCCACCCACAACACACACACACACACACACACACTCACACTCACACAAACACACAGTGAATGCTTGAGGGTAAAGAACCTTTTAAGTCTTCAGTGATACAAATTTTCAATGTTTAGGGCTGGAGAAGGAAAGAGGAGAGAACGAGAATATTTTATCACAATAGAGTACTCTGTTCTCCATCATTAACAGAATCTGTGAAACGAAAATGTTCACAGAAAAATTATTTTAATTGCAATACTCTTATTAGGAAATCTTTGTGGTTTACAAGTAGTGGTGCTCTCTTTATTTTGCTCCACCCTCCGCTTTGTTCTGTTTCTGAGGGCACACAACTCAATCCAACAAAATGAATGGACTGCTTCTGATCTTCCCTTTGTAAAGCGAAATACAGTGTGTTCTCATATTCATTAAGTAAAGAGCAGCGCATAGAAGACTGGTCCCTATGAGTAACGCACACCATTATAAATGGTAGTTGTAGTCTAGCTTTTGTTTTAAGAGAGTGCCAAAGACCTGCTGGCAAAAGCATAGCTGTGATGCTCTCTCTGGAGTGTTACACATTTCCCAGAGAGCCAGAGAAAATTTACTCAAATTCAACCTTCTAATATTCTACAATTCTATAATTCTACAGAAACGGATTAAGATGCAAACTCCTTTGAGTTCTGTGGGAGAGTGAGGGAGAAACTGGGGAAGCTGTCAGTCTTTCAGAATGTTACCCATCAGACAGCAGTCCGGAAATGAAAGGTTAGAAATCTGAGGTCATTGTTTAAAGTCTGTATGCCTTCACTTGGTACTGATGGCACAGATAAACTCTGCTGGGGTTCTTTTGTTTCTAATACTATGCTAATTCTAAGGCATGTAGTAACATGTTTTTTAAATGCCTTAAGTAATTTTAATTTTTTTAAAGGGAGGATTACTCTGTTATTATTAGCACAAAAATTGTTTAATTTACTCCCAAATTCTTCTCAATATTACTGAATAAAAATAAATATATAAAAAGGAAAGGAACTTGACTAGTCCTGGGCTTCAGCCCCAAGTGAATGGAAAAAAGCAAAACAAACAAACAAACCAACACCCCAAAGGCTTGGAAACCTGAGTACTCCTAGGTGTGGTGGAGGAGAAAATTCATTAGAGATTTGTAAGGGAGCTTAGTTAGAGGCAGGGACCCCTGGGAAAGTCCAGAGTGTATGTGACCTTGAGCTGGGCCACGTGAAAGAGGGGCAGGGAGGAGAGGGGAGAGAAGGGGACCAGATGGCCCACAGATACAAAGACTTTAGGTAACCAAAATGGTCAGATTGCATGGGGAAGAGCAGCCCAGCCCCCTCTGCTGGAGCGGTTACGGGAAGGGTGGGTGGGGTATGACAGTCAGAAGGGCTGCATGTGTGTCAGGAAGGGACCTAGGGATTAGAAGGAGAAATCATGGGGCAGGTCTCCTTTGATTTGTTAAATAGGCAGGTCAGCCTTTTGTCCAGGGTTTGAAACCTACCATCTACTAAACTTATACCTACTGTTCTCCTAAACTATGTTGATTTTTATCTTGAGAATGTACTTGAGAAGTTCATTTTAAAATACAAGTGCATATGTTACATATGCAAATACCCAACAGCAACAAAAACAGGAATTTCTCAAGGGAGAGAACAATACAGAAGGTAGAAGTCTCAGTTATCCTGCAGTCTTCTAGAGTACTCGGCAAAGGTGAGGATGTACTTACAGCTCAAAGGCAGGGTCCTTGCCTCTTGCCTGCAAAAGCCCAGGGTGTGGCCTTTGCCGCCCGCCCGCAGGAACTAAGGCCTATCTTTTATCTCTTTTGCTATTTATTTTGTTATTTGCTTCTCTCATGCCACGTTCTGTCAGAAGAAGAGGGGCTTGTACCTCAGGCATGCTGGGATTCCAAGCCTGAGTGAACACCTCTGCTTATGCAGTGCTGAGGACTGAATTCAGAGATCCCTGACCGCTGAGATCACACATTCTAGGAGAAAATTCAGAAAACTGAGTAATGCTTGGTCATCCAAGGAGACTTCATTAGTATTTGTGAAAATGAGCAATTATACTTTCCTTACACGCACACACACATGCAAATGCCTACACACATGTCTTGGCCAGAATTGAACTAACATAGCAGAAGATGTTCTTCAGTATCTCTATGGTCTGATCATCAAGGAAGCATGATCAGAGGATGTCTGTGGAACGTGGAGAGTCTAACCTGTGAGAGGCTGTGAGAATGACGCCTTAGCTGCAGTAGAGACACCAGGAGGTTGGTGATGCCAGGGATATGGAATGTTTGCATTGGAAGACTGCAGACAACCAGTGAAGCCAGAGCGAAGAGGGAAGGAGGGAGGGAGAGAGAGAGAGAGAAGAGACCATATAGGATACCAACAGCAAGGTCATAGGGGCAGAATTGTGCATGTATATTAGAGTTCATAGCTTCACACTACAATTGGCAGAGGCTGGACAGAGATCCATAGTGCTTCATGTTTGCAGTGATGGGTTTTGTTTGTACTTTGTTCTGCCTTTGTTGATAGTATTTTGGAATGGGAATGTTTAATATGTGTTATAATGTCTTTGAAACCTGCCACTTGTTTTCTGAACTTATAGGAGTTCAAAGCTAAAAGTTTGACTTGAGTCTTAGTAAGACTTGATTGTGAACTTTTGCCTAATATTGAGTATCTCCATAGCCATTTCAGCTATGATGGAATAATTGCATTTCCAATTGTAAGATGGATATGAGCCTTTTGAGACTGGCATGGAATGTTAAGGTTTAGGTGTGACATGTCCTTACAAAAGCCTCATGTTGGGTAGGAATATACTATTTTTTTTAAAAATACTTGCTATAAATCCTTGATGAATTACTATTATCTATTTTTTTTAATCTAATTTCTAAATTTATTGGGAATTAAAGAACCATTATTCAGCTACAGGGTTTTTGTTTGTTTTGAGACAGGCCAGGAGCAAAGTTACAGCAATCATATTTTGTTTATTTATTTATTTAGTGTGTGTGTATGCGTGAGCATGCATGTTGTATATATGAGGACACTTGTGTGTAATGAAAAGTGTGTGGAGGTGAAAGGACAATTTATAGGCATCAGTTCACTCCTTCTATTATTTAAGTCCTGAGGCGCCACCTTAATTTCTCAGGCTTAGTAACAAGTGCCTTTGTATACTAAGCCATTATACCAGCCCCTTATAAGTAGTTTAACTGAAATATATACTCATGTATTTTTTTCATGCTGTGTGTGTTGGTACATATCTGTAATCCAGGCCTGTGGGGAAGCTGAGCCAAGAAAATCATGACTTCAAGGCCAACCTGGGGAACCATATCGAGACCCTATATTAAAATAAGAAAAAAATCATAATAGAAATAGTGGCTATTGTTTCCTTTTCAGGAACCAGTCAAACCGTTAATTAAGGAATAGTAAAAATATATTTGTGTCTTCATGGTAGTAGTCTTTATAAGATGTTTTATTCAATATCCATTTACTGTATATCTGTATAAATTATGACCAATCAGTAAAATTTGAGTTAGAGTGTTAAAATTATTCAATTTGATATAGGCTTATTTACTTTGTCAAGAAAGACGTATATTTCAAACATATGTAAAATCACAAGGTCTCATATATTAACAAAATGTTTTGTGTGTATGTATGTATATATGTATGTATGTATGTATGTATGTTTTCCTTACTTGCACACTCTCATCTATACTCCAATGTGTGCTATAGAAGGAGCAGAGGAAAACATGACAAGAGTCCATTAGTTAAGACTAGACTTTGACATCTCAGTGAGTGGAAAGGTGTCGAAAGTACAATGTGTCAATCAGCCTTGCTGACTTTGTGATGAATCTGGGAATGCCTGTCCTCCTTAGCAGTAGGTATTAAATGATGAGATTGCATTGTGTCTACTCACAACCTAACTGAGAACTGGACCACAAAGTCTCCAGTATTTGTTTTGCCTCACTGTAAAAAGTGGAAAGAAGTTTCTATATGCAGCCACTGCCATCCATTCAGTTATTAAATCGATTGCTAAACAGTCTGTTTTGGGAACCTATCTTGTTGTAGGCATCAGATGTGCAGAGATGAATTTGGTGTGGTCATGGAACACCCATGTTAGCTGGTAACACTATTGGAATAAATGAAACGATAAGCTAACATGATGACTCCGTGACAGGTCTGTGTGTCTCTGTCTGTAAGAGGAGAGCTTACCCCACGAAGGACTGTATCTTTATGTTAACTGCACCATGTATAAGAGCCAGAGAGAACGTCTCTGCATGTTCTGTGAAGAATGAAACAATTTGCATCCTAGCCAGACTTTGCCTGACACCTCACAGAGCTACTCAAAGGGAAAATGTTATGCCGCAGAAGAGAGGTGACTGGGAGAAAATATAGTTACTGGGAGGGGAATTCTCCTGCTTGGCTTATTTTTATTAGAGTATAAACTGGGAACTTAAGGATTCCTTGGAAAGTAGGTTGGATGGTGTTCTTCTGGGGCAAATATGTGAAGAAACATTTTGTTAAAGTGGACACAGGTGTGAAAGGCTAAGGCTGACTAGTGAAGGAATCTTTGGCTGAAGCAGACACAGGAGAAGAGGTGGTTCTGTTAAAGCAAGCTTGTGAAAGGACACGTGATGAAGGATTCTTTGCTAACAACATGCATGTATTGGTCCACCTTGCATTGCATAGTTGAGCTACATTTGTTGGGACTCCATAGAGAGAAAGGCACCAACAAACTTCTGGTGGTGTGCTGCAGTTTCTTACTGCTTCCAAGGACTCAGCCTGATTGGATGCACGTGCTGAGGCAAGACATGTGGAGGACAGTGATGTTGGAGGGTATAAATAGGATTCCACGGAGTGATGGAGACAGCTTGGCTTGTTGGTACAGCTAGCTGTGCAAGGCTTGTGGGTCTTGTGTCTTCATTGATCTTCGATTCCCTGAGAGAGGTACAGCCAAGAATTCCTCCCCTGCTGTCTCTGCTAGGTCAACACTTTTGCTAACCTGACTCTACCAAACTGGACTGCTGGTGTGTCCTCAAAGTGTTTGCTAGTGGGTTGACCTGCCGCTGCCTGCTAACCTGCGAACTGAACTGACCATTTTCAGACAACTCAGACGGGAGTTGCTTTAAAGAACCTTTCTAAACAGCTCTACTTCCTCCACTATCCTTTCTTCCCCACGACCTCTGGTGGGTGGTGGGCTAACAGGAAGGTAGAAGCATTTAAGAACCATCACTAAAAATAGATTTTGAAAAAATTAAAGTTACTTGGTATCTTTTATCTTTGAGATAAAAGTATCTCAAAAATCGGAGTTACTTGGTATCTTAGTCAGGGTTTCTATTCCTGGACAAACATCATGACCAAGAAGCAAGTTGGGGAGGAAAGGTTTATTCAGCTTACACTTCCATACTGCTGTTTATCACCAAAGGAAGTCAGGACTGGAACTCAAGCAGATCAGAAAGCAGGAGCTGATGCAGAAGCCATGGAGGGATGTTCTTTACTGGCTTGCTTCCCCTGGCTTGCTCAGCCTGCTCTCTTATAGAACCCAAGACTGCCAGCCCAGAGATGGTCCCACCCACAAGGGGCCTTTCCCCCTTGATCACTAATTGAGAAAATGCCTCACAGCTAGATCTCATGGAGGCATTTCCCCAACTTAAGCTCCTTTCTCTGTGTTAACTCCAGCCTGTGTCAAGTTGACACACAAAACCAGCCAGTACACTTGGGTAATGGGTTTCTGAACTAAACGCCCACATCGGCACAGCAAGCATTTACCCACTGGCTAATTTTCTTAGTCTCACCTTGCTTTTGCTAAGACTTCATTTTGTTTCCTGATGGTGTTAGTGGGACCCTAGTCTGACACCAAGACTCTATCTCTAAGTCATGTGCCTGCTTTTATAGAATGCAGTGCCCGAAAGGCATAGCTCATCCTGACATAGAATCTGGCACAAAAAAATATATTAACAAACATGTACTGAGTGAATAGCAGATTAAAGTGATCAGTGTTAGTTCTTGTAGCGGAACACAGAAACAATGGCCAGACCCTGGCCTTTGGCAAGAAACAGAAAAGTCAGCTTAAGTGTCCAAGTAAGACAGAGATGGGTTATAAATTGTTCAATAAATAGAGATCTATGAGGTGGCACAGGTACAATATAAATGAATAAGATCGAAAGTCTAAGGAAATACTGATTTCATACTTCAAATAACTTCTTCTACAAACTCTTTTAATTACAAAGAAACAAAATAAACCCATAACAGAGAAGCTTGTCAGACACCATTTTCCTCTGGAGATAAAGTGAACACCATTAGGAGCTATTGGATACAGCAGGGAGAACACACCTTCGTGTTTGTAATATGCTTATTGAAGATAACATGATTCTCAACAAGAAGAAATGATCAAAATTATAATAAGAGAATATCATACAATATGACTTTAGACTTTAAAATTATTGTTATTTTAAAGTGTTGTTTGTTGCGTTTTGAATGGGGATCTCATAGGTTAACTGACTAGGAACTCACTTGTCTAAAGGCTGGTCTCAAGCACACATCTTCCTGTCTTAGACTCTCAGTTTCCAGAATTATAGGGACAAACCCTGACACCAAATTTTGTAGTGTTGGAGAGTAAGCAAAGGTTGAAAAACTATTCTTTCATCAAGAAGGTGAAAGCAGCATAAAGAAAGTAGAAAGAAAGGATGCATACTCCTTCCTTTAACCCTAGCATCTAGGAGAAAGAGGCACAAGGTAAGGCAGAGCCCAGTGACTTCAAAGCCGGTCTGGTTTATGTAGCAGGTTCCAGGATAGCCAGGGCTTTGTAGAGAAACCCTGTCTCAAAAAAAGAAAGGTACAAAGGAAGGAAGAAAAGAAGAAAGGGAGGGGAGGAAAAAGAGGAAGGAAGGAAGGAAGGAAGGAAGGAAGGAAGGAAGGAAGGAAGGAAGGAAGGAAGGAAGGAAGGAAAGTTAAATGTTTTTGTCCTAGTGAACAGACTTACCAGATACCAGAGTAAGGCTAACTAACTTCCTACCTTAGTGCTTACATGGAGTTTATATGAAAGAGTGTCTTCACATGTATGAAATACAACATATACAACATGCTCATGGCATGGCTGTTATGGTCCCCATGGGTAGCTCATCCATTAATGCAGCAGGGTAGAAGGTAGAACCTTTAAGAGGCTGTACAGACAGATCAGTGATGTTGAGGTCGTGGACTCATTAAGAGTGTGAGCTCTCTCAGAAAGCCGTGCTCTCCTGCTTCCTCATGTAACCTCTTACCCTTCTGCCTCCCGCCATATGACAAAGCATAAAGACCCTGCAAGATGCAGGTGCCTTCATCATGGTCTTCCCAAGCTTCAAAACTGTAGTAAACAAATCTCAATCTATGATGTTCTGCTCTAGCAGCAAAAAATGAGCTAAGATTTTCTCAGAAGGGTCAGGAAAGCGGAGCAGCAGTTAACAAGCCCAGAGACCAAATTCTGCACTGGCCGCTCTGACACAGTTTGAGATCCTTTAAAGGTAGCAGAATACTTACTTATTTTGTGATTCTGGGAGTTAGACCCAAAGCTTCACATACTCTACTATCAATCTCCACACCCTGCCCCACACAATATTTTATGTTCCTAAAGATGAAAAAGATGCACGCGTGCGCGCATACACACACATGCACACACACATGCACATGCACATGCACACACAAACACAGAATAAATGCAAATTAAAAAATATGTAAAAGAACTTCACGCCATCTCTAGCTATTAAAAAATTTTATTAGAGGCCACTTTCCTTCCTCATTTTGTGGATGCTTTTTCATTTTCCTAACTATAATAAAATGCCCAATTAGTTCTCATATAAATGACCACAAAGTAGAAGGTATATAGATTGATTTTTATACTGAAAAGTGAAGTACTTAAAAGTCTTTAACCATTTGATACTGTTATCTACTGACCATATTTATTCTGAATGCAGATATGTCTTTGTGAAAACTCCATCAGAAGAGAAACACAGTGAAAGTGTATTATGTACACTGACACTTCTACAACAACAATAGTTGATGTCACAAGCTCTCTGACTACAGAAGTGTTCATGTACAAATTCACTTTCACTGGCAGAAACATGGATATCGCCGTGATAGAGACTGTCATCAACAGTCACCAGATCAACAACAATAACAAAATTGACAAATTTTCATATTCATGAAGCTGCAGTTGCAATTGGGAAATTTCGTTATGGTGAAGAAAAAGAAAGATGCGGCATTTGTTTTTAAGCGTTGCCATGACAAACTTCCATACGTTGTAACATCTTAAAGCCACTCCGTTGATTATAGGAAGCAAAGGTCTGGATGGGCTCAGATCTCTCTGAGGTCAGGGTCTCAACAGTCTAAAATAAAGTTATTTGCTGGACTACATTTTTACTTGAGGACAGGTTGCTCTTCCAGATTCTTACAGACTGCCTGCAGGACGCTGTGCTGTTTGTTGCATACATAGGGCTGAGGTCTCTGTTTTCTTGGCTGGAGGTGACTTTTAGTTCAAGACTGGACTACCCCTTAGTCACCTCACAAAGCCTCTTCCATCTTCAAACCAAGAACTCAGGGTCAAATCTATTGCAAACTTTGACTCTCTCTTAATTCTTCTTTCTTGCGCCACCTTGGGAGAACGTTCTTTGTTTTTTGAAGAGCCTGTGTAATTAGTTAAGGCCTTCTAAGGCAATCTGCCCTTTTTAAGGTCAATGATTTCATTTAGCACAACTAAGAAGTGACATGCTATCATGTTCAAGATTCCAAGGAACAGACTGTTGACATATTGGGACCCATCCCAGAGAAGAGTATTAGGTTAACACAATTAGTTTTAAGTCCGAGTCACGTACAGTAGGAAAAACTAATAATGCGCTTTAATAAGTTTTTGTAAGTTCTGAAGGTATACATTTTCGAAGGTTTTTAACCTAGGTTTATCTGTACAAATTATGAGTTAAGAAAAACACTGAAATAAATACAGAGAATGTCACTTACTATATTTCTCTTCTATTGTTAATGCAAGATATTCTGAAGGCACTTTGAAATTATACCCTCTATCCAAATGTACAATTTTTTCTACGTGTAATGCAATAGTGTATCAATTAAATTAATATTTTCTCTCTTTCATCCCTTTTCTGGTTTTTACTCTTTAACTGCCAGAGTGACAAATCACAGTGTGTCTCCTTAACTCAGATCTAAAAGCCAGCAAGGAAAATGATTAATTGGAAGAACATTTATGCTGATTCTGAATGCAAGGGTGTCAGTGTTTGACTCGTTGATTGCCACAGAATAGGCAGATTTTAAGAAAGTTTGAAGCACGTTATAGAACTGGACATTGGGAAGTAGAAAGAGGTAACGGAATTGGACTACTTCGGATGCAGCAACAGCATAAACAACGGCCCTGAATATAAACAGGAACGTGGATGTTTGTGTACTTCCATGAACACTCCCCCTGGAGGGCCTGCGTCAGGACCCGCCTCCCCTGGTTCTATAGTGCAGAGCTTTGCCTTAGGTAGGGTTGGAAATGCCCTAGAATGGCTCTTTGTTGGTTTTCCCTCATGCTAGAGCCTAGTTCTGCTGCAAAGCAAAGTGCTATTGAATTTGCTCACTCAGGCAGAACACTCAACAGGAAGGAAGGAAGCGGCCATTCTTTCTGGTCCTATTGTCTGACCACCCGGCTTAAGCAATCAAACAGCTCTGTGGGTTTTCTTTTTCCTTTTCTTTTTCCCCCCCTTCTCCTTCTGGTGGGCACTGGAGAGGGGACGGGATGGATAAAACCTGGCTCTTCGGTTTTCACTCATTTTTGTACAGTTGGAGGGCATCTTTTCATGGCTCAGATTCAAGTATCCATTTTTTTTTTTTAACAGAAAAATATAGGAGGGGGTGAGACGTACATGTTTGAAAGTACAGCCAGTGTGCATGGATGTGTTGGGATTCCCTGATGGTTGTATTGTGAAAATAGAGAGTAGTTAACTGTTCTGTTTCACTAATAAAGCTCAAGACCAGTCAGCAGTGGTAAGGGCTGGCCTCAGAGGCTCTGGGCCCTTCTGCCCTTCTCTGATAGGTTCTTTCTCTCCGAGCTCAGTTTTCTTTCTTCTTTTGGAACACATAGTCTAAAGACAATACCTTGCACCATACCGTTGTATTGCTATCTAGTGTAGAAAAATGTATTTACAAAAATATATTGCATTTATTTATGTATTACTCTGTATGCACTTAGAAAAACATATGCAGCTAATTCAATATAGAAAGATGTATATAGAAAAGGATATCCTAATAAACAACATTAAGATTCTGAGGAGGATATGTCATCAATAAAAATGGGCAACCATGATAAGTTAGGAAATGAAATAAAGGCTGGCTGAGTAAAAATAATATATGTTTCTTTTCTTCCCTTTTCTGAAATGATGTCTTGCTATGTAGTCCAAGCTATTCTGGTACTTTCTGTTTACTTGAGGCTGGGGTGGATCCTCTGGCCTCACCATCTGTAGCGCTGGTATTACAAGCGCATATTACCACAGGTAACAAACAATCTTAGTTTTAAAACACAGTTATCACAAAGCTGATCCTTCACATCATTTGATTTGAATGTGAAGTTTAGTGGAAGTGGAGAATATTTAAGATCTTAAGAGTTATCACAGTTACATTTTATAGGGAAAAGGGCGAGTGGGGAATACGCGTGGGGAACACTGCTTTAGGCAGTTTCCAGAAGATGACCACAGTTGTGTTTAAAAAACATTACGAGGGCTGGTGAGATGGCTCAGCGGGTAAGAGCACCCAAATGCTCTTCCGAAGGTGATAAGTTCAAATCCCAGCAACCACATGGTGGCTCACAACCATCCGTAACAAGATCTGGCTCCCTCTTCTGGAGTGTTTGAAGACAGCTACAGTGTACTTACATATAATAAATAAAATAAATCTTTAAAAAAAAAAAAAAAAAACAAAAAACGTTACAAGCCATGAATTTACCTTGGGATGTCTGGGCACTCTCTGACAGTCTCTTAGAAAACTCCTTACGGTCTTTAATGAGGAATAACTCGGGTCGTCAAGTACGGGCAATGGCAGAAGCCTTGTGTGAGAGAGGTGATTATCAAGCCGTAGTGACGTCCTCACACTGTCACAGCAGAGGACATGATCTCATCTGGGTTTTGTAGACGCCTTTCTTCCTAGGGACCTTATACAAGGGGAAGCCGAGGGCTGGATTGGCTTATGAATTGGGATTTCCTGCTTCTCTGTGTCTCTGTGTCTTTCTCTCTCCCTCTCCCCTCCTTTTTTCCCTCTTCCCCCTGCTCCTGCCCCTCTTATTTTAGAAAGTACCTCAGATAGCCCAGGATGGCCTCAAATTTTGCTATGTAGATAAGGACTTTGACTATGCCGCACCTCCCATGAACAGGAATGACAAGCATACCACCATGCCTACTGAATGCAATACTCAAAACAGTGGCAACCAAGTGTTCCTAGATGTGCATTTGGGGATTATATTGTGTTAGAATACAATTTTTTAAAAATAGTTATTTGAATTGTTGATTCGAATTTTGTAAAATGTTATTAACTTTGTCCTGGTGTTTGGGCACTATTTCCAACATTTTTGATGAATCTCTGAATATTGCCCTGCATTTTGTACTACATACTTATATAAAGGAGAATTCTCAATACTAATGAAAGGACCAAAATATCAATAAACTTTGAAAAAAGACTGAAGATGCCCTGTATCCTAAAGTATTCAGCCAGGATTTAATTCTTTTTTTTTTTTTTTTTTTTCGAGACAAGGTTTCTCTGTGTAGCCCTGGCTGTCCTGGAACTTAATCTATAGACCAGGCTGGCCTCGAACTCAGAAATCCATCTGCCTTTGCCTCCCAAGTACTGGGATTAAAGGCGTGTGTCACCACTGCCCGGCAGGATTTAATTCTTTATGGAACAATAAACAAGCATATCCATCTTCATATATAAATTTGTGGGGAGCGGGTGTGGCCGCATGGGCCAAAGATGACGCCCTGGCTCTGTGCTAAAGCCCTGTAACCTCGATTGTTTACCTCAGTCTCAATCATGCACATGTGTACCTCTTTTGAGGGGTTAGTGCAACATCTCGCGAGATCGTTCTATCAGCCAATCCTGCACGCTGCCTTGGATGTGTGCGGCTATGATTGGGTGTTGTGAGGTGACGTGAATGAATGGAAGAGGATAAGTGTGAACAGTCCCAGGGAGAGAGAGATATATGATTGATTGATGATGGAGAGACTGAAGACTGACTGAGAACTGACTGACTGAAGCTGGGGAAGCTGCAAGAAACCTCCTAATAAAGAGAAGAGGCTGCAGCTGCTCTGAACCTGCTTTTTGGAGTTAATGTCATTTATTCCAATCTCTGCTGGTCAGAGATTGGGCTCCGACATTTTGGTGCCAGAAACCTGGGAAAAACAAGAACGCATGCGACATTTTGGTGCTGAAAACTTGAGAAAAGAACACAAGCAGGAACGAGAACTCAAGCTGGAACTAGAGCAAGAGCAGCGAGCGAGCGAGCAAGTGAGAGAGAGAGAGAGAGAGAGAGAGAGAGAGAGAGAGAAAGTGGGTGCCACTGAGAGCTGCAGCCACTGACGGCGGAAATTGCCTGAGGGCCGGAGCCAGCGGACAGAACCAGCACCAGTGAGCGGCCCTCTCCCAGAGCTCAGGAGGGGGTCAGACTGGTCTGCAGGCTCACAGGCGGTGAGGCCAAGGTTGGGTGCTCCAGGCCGGTTATGGTGACGCGCGCAGGTAGGATTTGCTGAAGGAGGCAGAGGCTGGAGGAGTCCTTGCTGTCAGAAGTCATGAGACGCAAGAAGCAGTGAAAAGGTCCGCAGTAAGTAGCAGGAAAGATATTTTTAAAGATTTTTTAAAAAAACGAGTAAGGTTCCCGGTTATTGGGACGAGGGTAAGGTTCCTGGGATGAGCAAAAGTTCTCGGTAATGGAGACTAGTATTGAAAGTTTAGGCCTAACCAAAAAAAAAAAAAAAAAAATTGGAAAGGGAAGTACCTAAGATGGGGTCCACTACATCAAAAATGAAAATAAAATGTGCTCTGAAGCAGCTACTTAAAAAAAGTGGAGTGAAGCTAAAACCCAAAACCCTCAATAGATTACTGGAGACAGTGGAAGACGAAATGAAGGAGATCATATGGCAGCACAGTGGACAGAGTGGCAAACAGAGAGGAAAAGAGTTTAAAAAGAGGGAACGTGAAGAGGGCAGTTCAGATGAGACTCTAAGTTCCTCTGACAGTGAAGAGGAGCTAACTTCTAGAGTATTAAAAATGAGGCTAAGAAAAGACAGGCCTCCAGAACCATCTGCTCCGCCATTAACTTCGCCACCCCCTTACTACGGGGAAGAGTGTGGCAAGGGGCGCAGTAAGCATGTGTCTGTATGGTGTAATATCCCTCCTGAGGCAGGTGCTTTCCCTGTGTTTCAGGATCAACAGGGTCAGAGATACCATGAACTCCTGGATTGGAAGGTTATCTAGAGGCTCAAGGAGTCAGTATCAACATATGGGGTACAGGCCTCATTTACTGTTAGCCAAGTAGAGGCATTACAGAGGCATTGTATGACTCCTTTTGATTGGATGAATCTCAGTAAGGCAGTCCTGACAGGAGGTGCCTATTTGAATTGAAAAGCAGCATATCTAGAATATGCCCTTGAGCAGGCTGCTGCTAATGCTACCAATGGCTAGCCAGCCTGGACCACAGATATGCTAATGGGACAGGGAAATTTCACAAATAACCAGATAGGCTATCCTACCCAAGTTTATGAACAGATTAACACCTGTGCTATAAAGGCCTGGAAAATGCTTTCTGGAACAGGAGACTTAGGAGCGAGCCTTTCTAAGGTGCTTCAAGGGGAAAAGGAGCACTTTTATGATTACCTTGCCAGAATGGTTGAAACTGCAGGTAGAGTGTTTCCGGACGTGGATCAAGCCATGCCTCTTATTAAGCAATTAACTTACGAACAGGCCAATAAGCGTTGTAGGGATGCCATCCGACCTTATAAGAACAAGTCAGTAGATGTCTGGCTGAAGGTATGCAGAGATATTGTAGATACACCATTGACAAATGAAGGACTTGCTGCAGCTATCTTAGCAGGACAGAAATGTCAGAAGAATAGAACTGGTTTGAAGAGTATTAGTGGGAGATGTTTCTCCTGTGGCCAATCTGGGCATATTAGAAAGGATTGTCCTAATCGCTTTCACGTTGCTGCTGTCCCTTTGGCTAGGCAACCTAAGCTTTGCCTGAAATGCAGAAAAGGAAATCATTGGGCTAGAGAATGCCAGACTAAATGGGATGTGGATGGCCGCCCTCTTCCAGTAAATAAGAAGAGTGAAAAACATAATAACAGGTGTTAGAAAAAACTCTTAGCTCAAGTCTGAATCTATAGCACAGCTGATAGCAAAGGCGCTGAAAATAAGTGTAGGAGCTTTTAGTAAACAAACAAGTATGACAGGTGAATTTGATAATTATTACCCCTCTAGCCCTTGCATTCAGTTTGTTTTAAGAAATCCTGTGATTTTTCCTAAGACCAAAGCCGATTGCAGGTGCCATTCATGTATTTACAGACGGATCTAAAGGAGGCATTGGAGTAATATATAGGGAAGGTTATCCCCCCAAAATTTATCTTTTTCCACATGTATCAGCACAAGCAGCTGAGCTGAATGCAATCTTGCAAGTGTTTCTAGAAATAGAAGAATCTTTTAATTTAATATCAGTCAGTATGTGGTTCAAGCTGTACAGCGATTGGAAAATGTGGGTTTGATAAAAAAGTCATCTGCTGTTTTTGAGCTATTAACTGCAATACAAAAGTGCATATGGGATCGTAGGAACTCCTTTAGTATTGTTCATATCAGAGCTCATATAGGACTTCCAGGTCCATTGACAGAGGGCAATGCTATTGCAGATAAATTTACCCAGACTGTATTTGCGTTTCTAACAAGCTCACCAGTGCAACTTGCACAGGATTTTCATATTCCATGTTAATGCCATGACTCTCTGGCATAAGTTTGGAATTTCAAGAGAACAGGCCCCAGAAATTGTCCTCCAATGTGGCCATTGTGTTTCATTGTTGCCACAACGGAGTATTGGAGTTAATCCTCGAGGGTTAAAACCCTTGATGATTTGGCAGATGGATGTGACACATGTTTCTGAGTTTGGAACTTTAAAGTATGTACATGTTTCCATTGATACCTGTTCTGGAGTAAGTTTTGCATCAGCACATGCAGGAGAAAAAGCACAACATGTTATTTCTCATTGCCTCCAGGCTTTTGCAGCCTGGGGCCTTCCAAAGCAATATAAAACAGATAATGGTCCTGCTTATACTTCCAAAAAATTTATGAATTTTTGTCTAGCTATGGGTATACATGTACATCATGGATTACCTTACCATCCTCAGGGCCAAGGCATAGTAGAACGTGCCAATGCTAGCCTTAAACAAGCCTTAATTAAACAAAAAGGGGGAATAGGGGCACAATTTCAGTCCCCCAAAGATAAATTAAATCTAGTATTATTTATACTTAACTTTTTAAAATTGGATTTGCATGGCTGTAGTGCCGCAGATAGGCACTGTTCACCACATGCCCAGAGGGCTATCTCTGTGTTGTGGAAAGATGTCCTTACAGGTCAATGGAAGGTCCCAGATCATGTATTGGTCTGGGCGCGGGGAGCAGTGTGTGTCTTTCCACAGGATCAAGAAAATCCCATCTGGGTGCCTGAACGATTAGTTCGACAGTGGAGAACACTGTGCCAACAAGATGGAAAGGATAACTTATCTACTGATAATGGTAAAATAACTATGATTAGCTCCTAAGAAGTGGATTTGTGGGGTATTGTTCTACTTCTAGTACCCTTCAGTGTGGATGCTACAGTTTTAAAATCTTTGTAATTGTCATCCACAATCATAGAAAAGGAATGTTTGTTTAATGTGTCTTTAAAAGGTAGTCTTTGTTCTTCTATAGTGTTACCTTTTTTCTTGAAATATCTATGATAATTATTTGACCTTGAACCTCTTTAAGTCATATGTTTGGGGTTTTGTATAACCTCTGTGCAGTCTCATAAGCTCTCATATATAGCCAAATTGTCTCACGAAATGCTGCTGAGGAATTGGAGTCCTGATTTCAACAAAGGACATCAATCACCCACCGCCATGAATAACACCCGAGTCGACATTGCTAGAGTGCAGCAGTGGTCAGAGATGGCTTGTGGAACCTCCAGCACAATAAAGAACTGGGGTGGGATGACACTCTGGACATTCCGTGTGATTGGTGCGTGTGTGTGTGTGTGTGTGTGTGTGTGTGTGTGTGTAGGAATGATTTGGTACATCGTGTGTATATGAAGGCAAGCTAAGGTAGAGACCAACGTGTGCTGATATAAGCGATGACAGCTATAGAGACTGGAGGCTCACCCCAAATTTGGCTCAATACGATGGACCGAATCAGAGACGGGTAAGATTCTGATGGAAACCCTACCAGCCTATGCTGGACCGTTAATCAGTGACGGGTAAGATTCTGCAAGGGTCCCACCACCTAAGGCAAGAGGCCTGTGAATAAAAGCTGCATGGGTTTTGAGGACGGGTAAGGGGGAACCCCTTGTCAGGTCAACCTAAGGCAGATTCGGTCCCTGGAAGTAGAGGAGGAAGTTCCAATCAGGACAACCTAAGGCAGATGGGGTCCCAGAGCTCTTATTTAAACAAAAAGGGGGAGATGTGGGGAGTGGGCGTGGCCGCATGGGCCAAAGATGGCCCCCTGGCTCTGTGCTAAAGCCCTGTAACCTCGATTGTTTACCTCAGTCTCAGTCATGCACATGTGCAACATCTCGCGAGATCGTTCTATCAGCCAATCCTGCACGCTGCCTTGGATGTGTGTGGCTATGATTGGGTGTTGTGAGGTGATGTGAATGAATGGAAGAGGATAAGTGTGAACAGTCCCAGGGAGAGAGAGAGATATGATTGATTGATGATGATGGAGAGACTGAAGACTGACTGAGAACAGACTGACTGAGAAGCTGGGGAAGCTACAAGAAACCTCCTAATAAAGAGAAGTGGCTGCAGCTGCTCTGAACCTGCTTTATGGAGTTAATGTCGTTTATTCCCATCTCTGCTGGTCAGAGATTGGGCTCCGACATAAATTTACTCTACTCTTTTGGAAATGGTAGATTACATGTATATCATAGAACTGTTTTAAAATAATTTTGTAATGGTTTGTTGTAGTAAATGTTGGATTAATATGTCTGTTTTATATGACTATATACCTGAGGCTGCATAGTAACTTTTTGGATGAGAAGACATCAGCAATGGAGAAGCTTCAGAAAGCCTGAACTAGACAGGCCTGAGTTGGATGCATCAGGGATGGTACTTGCTCATCTTAGAACTGCCCTTTTACTAGCCCGGTGTGGTGGTTCCTGCCTGTAATCCCATTAATTAATTAAAAACACAAGCAGGATTAATTCTGCTCCTTGTGGTTATCTATAATGTAAAGCTGGGCTCTGGGTGAGCTGCCACCTGGGGTCTAGGAAACCAGAAAGTCTTAAAGGTGGGAGAGACTTAATACCTTGTGATATATATGGGGTCCTGGAGAACCTCAAACCATAGAATATACTGCATCAAATCTTTATTGTTATAGAAATCAGAATTATTCCTTCATGTAAAATCATCCCCTTGGGCAAAGGACACTTCCTTTCCCCCACCCCCAAGATGTCAGTGTGAAACAGTGCAGCCACAAGAACTGAAAAGAGAAACGTTCCCAGAAAGTATAAGAAAACATAGATTTCTTCCTTCACGGTTTTTGCCACTATCTTCCCATCTAAAGTTTTATTTCCTGAATTTTTAGGTGAGAAAAATAGAGAGCAGTACTTAGTCTGGGAATCCAGAGAGCTCTGATCTGGTTCGTGAGTTCACATTTTCAATGCAGTTTCCTGTCTGTTAAACAAGACCCTTGCAGCAGACACTCTTCTCATGTTGCCAGTAGATCTCGAATTCCCTCATTCTTGTTGGGTACATTGATGGACCAATAGACAGACAGACAGACAGACAGACACACACACACACACACACACACACACACGTTTCTTCAAAGTTATGACAGACTTATCCAGTTACTTCTGTTATGGGGAAGAAAAAGCAAAAGCAATGTGCTATGCTGTTGATACACATGGTCTTCAATGAGATAGCTGAGAGAAAACCCACAGAGGTGGGACAGAACCTCTTCTTGAATGATAATGGGTTTTGCTAAATAGTAAGAGGATTGCTAAAGCTAAGCCAATCCACTCTACTTTTTCTAGGAAAGGCTATACTGGATCTGAAGTCCTCAGGTTGGAAGTGGGGACAAAATATAATCCAAAGGGTATTTTAACTTAACCAAATGGTTCTTGCAAAGTTTACAGCCAGAGAACTAGTCTATCATTTCTTTTTTTCTTTTTCTTTTTCTTTTCTTTTTTTTTTTTTTTTTTTTTTTTTTTTTTTTTTTTTTTTTTTTTTTTTTTTTTGTTTTGTTTTTTGAGACAGGGTTTCTCTGTATAGCTCTGGCTCTCCTGAAACTCACTCTGTAGACCAGGCTGGCCTCGAACTCAGAAATCTGCCTGCCTCTGCCTCCCGAGTGCTGGGATTAAAGGCATGTGCCACCAGGCCCGGCTTAGTCTATCATTTTTAACAACACAAAATGTCTTGTTGAAATACTATTGAACTTTCTCTGATATTTACCAAGCCAAGTGCCTGAGATAAAATAAAGACAGGTGGACAGCTCTAACTATGATCATCTTATGGTTAGTCTTGATTGCCAATTTGATGGAATTTGGAATCAACAAGGAGACACACATCTGTGTGTGTCTTTGAGGTATTAGTTGAATGAGGAAGACCCTTTTTCAGAGTGGGAGACATTTTCCAGTGAAGATTTCCGAGACTGAGAGCAGCCCGAGGAATACGCCGCGTTGATTCCATCCCTCCTCTGCTTTCTGAGTAAGTGGTGCTCATGCCTGCGGTTGCTGTTGCTGTTACTGTTGCTGGCATCCTCAGCTCATGTCAGGCTACAATTTCTTTAAAGATTTATTTATTATTATACATAAGTACACTGTAGCTGTTTTTAGACACTCCAAAAGGGAGTCAGATCTCATTACAGATGGTTGCGAGCCACCATGTGGTTGCTGGGACTTGAACTCAGGACCTTTGGAAGAACAGTCAGTGCTCTTAACTGCTGAGCCATCTCTCCAGGCCCAGACTACAATTTCTTAGGCTTCCCAATGTGCACTAACGACTATCGACTCCAGAGGAAACTTTCAAGTCTTTGGTACCTGATTGGAACTGCTGAAGAAACCACCTTCATGGAAGATGAGGAGCCTTTTTAGCCTTTCTGCAGTATAGACAGTATATTATAAATTTCCTTATTGCTGTGTTAAATATCCTGACAAACTCAATTTCAGCATGAAAGGCTCTATTCCAGCTCACAGTGACAGGTGTGTAACTCAGCTGCTCCCATCCCACTCACAGTCAGGAAGCCAAGATTTGCGAATACACATGGCTGCTCAACTCTCTTCCTCTAAGCATAGTCTCAGAATCCAGCCAGGGAATGGTGCCATCCACAGTGGACTGGTATTTCCCATCTTAACTAACCTATCAAGATAACTTCTCACAGACATGCCCAAAGGCCTATCTTTCAATTGACATAGACCCATCAAGTTACAATTAACTTTAGCCCTTACTCAGCCCCTATTGTGTGAGCCAACTTAAAAACTAACTTCCTACCAGATCTGTTCCCCTTGGGAATTCTGCCCAAAACAGGTGTAGAATACCTACAGGTATAGAAGCAAAAATATCACTATTCTAAGTGATAACATTCAAGTACTTTATATCATGCTGAGTGTGGTAGCATATGCTTTTAATCCCAGTATTCAAGAAACAGAGGTAGGTGAGTCTTGTGAGTTTGAGGTCAGCTGGGGCTTCCCCGTGAGACCCTCCTAAAGGGACACTCGGCATTCAGCAGAACTTCCACATCACTGATTGAGTCTAAAGAACTGGTTCAAATGGGAGACACAGCAGTGTCTTCAACAATTCTTCAATTCCAGTCCAGCAGACACCTAAAGTTTTCAGGTTTGTCCCCATCTTATTCTGCGGCTTGTAAAACTTGGTGGATGAGTTTAAGATAGTCCTTAAAGATTCACTGGTGACAGGTTGTTCCACTGCTCACCTGATATGAGCCCCATTTGAACTTAAGCATCCATCTAAAACAAAATCGTGCCAGATCCTACTCTGTTCACTATTTTGTTGATTGTTAGTCTGGGTGCTTTTCTTGACTTATGACTAAAGATATAAACCTACTTACTGGCAGACTTGTTTCAATCAAAGATTACAGATATTCAGAACTACATCAATTTCAATGTACACAGTTGACAAGGGTATCAAGTTTCATGTATCAGATGATAGTTATAGATCCTCAAGTGATATCATTCCAATCCAACACTTTGGGGTTGGTGACAGCTTATCTTCTATGCTGAAGAGGACTATAACTCTTACACTAAACTCTAGCAATGTCCACCTTTCCTAAGATATAAATGGATATAAGATATTCTGGTGTCTTCTTCCTAAAGTCACTGTGCATTTAGTCTATGGTCCTTGTATACTTCTTGTATTCTGTTACCTTTATAATACTATACATACAGAGAACTCTAATAGAAACTGCTACAGTGAGTAGATCTAGTAGTCCTGTAAGAGACACTAGCTTCTCATTAGTCAGTTCCTTGATCTGCTAGAAAAGAACTACCCATGTCCTTTGGCTGCTACAATGTATTGTCTAGACTCTCAGGACATAATCAGTGCAACTACTTTCTCCATCAGAAGCAATGGATTTCTACCCCTTAGACTACATCTTTTAATTATAGCGTATTGTTGTGTTACATTTAAATATAAATGATCCTCACAGGTCTGTGTTTTCAATACTTTGTCCGCATCGAGAAGTGTTATTTTGAAAGTGGATGGAAACTTTGGGAGGTGGGAGCAAGTTGGAGTATGTGGGTCACTGGTGAGTGTGACTTTGAACATTGTCCTGGGTCTCCAGTCTGTTCTCTCTCTGCTTCCTATACACAGAACATTAAGCTACAATGCCAAAGGTTCCAGCTACCCCGTTGCTCTGCCCAAGTACATGCGACCAATCAACCATGGATGGAAGCCTTTAAACACATGAGTCAACTAAATCTTTCTTTCTTAAAGCTATTTTCTTTGGCATTTATCAGCAGTGACATAAAAGCCCAACTACTCAATACACTAAAATAGAAGTTGGCAATAGAAAAGTAGGGGAATCACTGTGAATAAATCTGATCATGTTGCTTTTAGGTCTTTGCAACTGTCTTATAGAAGTAAATTGAAAGAATTGGAAGATGTGAGGAGCATAAGTTTTAGAAGACTAGAAACATAGCGGGAGTTCTAGTGAGAGCTCAGAATATCAGAATTCCAACAGAAATGTGGATGATAAATACTGAGTTCATGAGGTCTCAGATGGAATCAAGGATCCTACTAGGTACTGGACAAAAAATAATTTGTGTTATATTAAGCAAAACCATTTATGTACATTTTGTGCAGAGTCTGAAACTATATGACAGCAGAAGTTAAGGATGATAGATTAATTTCACAAAGAAATTTCAAGAAAGAATAACATTTGGTCTGTGTATAGTTTATACTGGCTTGTTTGTTTGTTTGGTTGGTTGGTTAGTTTTGGTTTTAGTTCTTCAAGACAGGGGTTTTCTGTGTCCTGGAACTCATTCTGTAGAAGAAGCTGGCCTCCAGCTCAGACATCCTCCTGCCTCTGCCTCCTGAGTAATGAGATTAAAGGTGTGTGCCACCACAAACCAGCAAATACTGGCTTCTTTTAGAGAGTGTTACAGTAAGAATCCAGAGGCAATGGAGAGTAGAAAGAGTTGAAAAACTCTTGGTCAGAAAAGAAATATGGTTGAAGTTGTGGAAAAGGAAGATATGGTTGCTAAAAGACTTAGTGCCTTAAAAAGAGGGATCAATGACTCTGCAAGGAAATAATACAAATAATGTCTTGAGGACATTTGAGGACTTGGTCATACCAAGCCATCATAGATTACCATGTATAAAATTATAAACTCCTTTTGTAACCCTTTCCCTTGAGATGAGAGAGCTTGATCACATAGGCTTGCCTGGGGAAGTGCTTTCCTGGCTGGGTAGGGGCACCTGTCCATTCAAAGGCCACTGTAGGGAAGGCTTGGCTATCACTCAAGCTTGGAGAAGATCTTGCTGGCCATGCAAGTGTGTGGAATGTAGGACTTTGAGGCTGGAGTGATCATTGCTTCCCCAGAGATCTGAAAGGAAGGCAGAGGAGAGCAGGCAGCGTGTGGCCGAGTTAGATTCCCTGCAACAAGCTGCCGGAAAGGACGTGTGTGATCCTGCAAAGGCGCAGCTTAACCCACACAGAGTACACAGAACGTTAAAGATGCCAGATGCTGAATATGTGGCTGGGAAAGTTGCAGGCAGCAAAGTAAAACTAGCTTGAGAGAGACCATGAGGACTGCACCTCACA
>CACVCL010031529.1:0-29425 GCA_902729485.2 Mus minutoides | reverse complement strand
AATGGATAACTTTCTAGACAGATACCAAGTTCCAAAGTTAAACCAGGATCAGATTAATGACCTAAACAGCCCTATATCTCCTAAAGAAATAGAAGCAGTCATTAATAGTCTCCCAACCAAAAAGAGCCCAGGACCAGATGGGTTTAGTGCAGAGTTCTATCAGACCTTCAAAGAAGACCTAGTTCCAGTTCTTCTCAAACTATTCAACAAAATTGAATCTGAAGGCACTCTACCCAATTCATTCTATGAAGCCACAATTACTCTGATACCTAAACCACATAAAGACACAACAAAGATAGAGAACTTCAGACAAATTTCCCTTATGAATATCGACACAAAAATACTCAACAAAATTCTCACCAACCGAATCCAAGAACACACCAAAACGATCATTCATCATGACCAAGTAGGCTTCATCCTAGGAATACAGGGATGGTTTAATATATGGAAATCCATCAACGTAATACACTATATAAACAAACTCAAAGATAAAAACCACATGATCATCTCCTTAGATGCTGAGAAAGCATTTGACAAAACCCAACACCCATTCATGACAAAGGTCTTAGAAAGATCAGGAATTCAAGGTCCTTACCTAAACATGATAAAAGCAATCTACAGCAAGCCAGTGGCTAACATCAAGCTAAATGGAGAGAAACTGGAAGCAATCCCACTAAAATCAGGGACCAGACAAGGCTGCCCACTTTCTCCCTACCTACTCAATATAGTGCTTGAAGTCCTAGCCAGGGCAATGCGACAGCAAATGGAGGTCAAAGGGGATACAAATTGGAAAGGAAGAACTCAAATTATCGCTATTTGCAGATGATATGATAGTATATATAAGTGACCCCAAAAACTCCGCCAGAGAACTCCTAAACCTGATAAACAGCTTTAGTGCAGTAGCTGGATATAAAATTAACTCAAACAAATCGATGGCTTTTCTCTATACAAAGGATAATCTGGCTGAGAAAGAGATCAGAGAAACATCACCCTTCACAATAGTCACTAACAATATAAAATATCTTGGTGTGACTCTTATGAAGGAAGTGAAAGATTTGTATGACAAGAACTTCAAGTCTCTGAAGAACGAAGATCTCAGAAGATGGAAGGATCTCCCATGCTCATGGATTGGCAGAATCAATACAGTAATAATGGCTATCGTGCCTAAAGCTATCTACAGATTCAATGCAATCCCCATCAAAATTCCAACTCAATTCTTCAAAGATCTAGAAAAGACAATTAGCAAGTTCATCTGGAATAACAAAAAACCTAGACTAGCTAAAACTCTTCTCAACAATAAAAGAACCTCTGGTGGAATCACCATGCCTGACCTCAAGCAGTACTACAGAGCAATCTTAATAAAAACTGCATGGTACTGGTACAGCAACAGACAGGTAGATCAATGGAATAGGATCGAAGACCCAGAAATAAATCCACACACCTATGGTCACCTGATCTTTGACAAGGATGCTAAAACTATCCAGTGGAAAAAAGACAGCCTTTTCAACAAATGGTGCTGGCACAACTGGCAGCTATCATGTAGAAGACTGGGAATTGATCCATTCTTATCTCCTTGTACTAAAGTGAAGTCTAAGTGGTTTAAAGATCTCCACATAAAACCAGAGACACTGAAACTTATAGAGGAGAAAGTGGGGGAAAGCCTCGAAGATATGGGCACTGGGGAAAAATTCCTGAATAGAACAGCAATGGCTCTGTGCTGTAAGAACAAGAATTGACAAATGGGACCTCATAAAGTTGCAAAGATTTTGTAAGGCAAAAGAGACTGTCAACAAGACAAAAGGGCCGCCAACAGATTGGGAAAGGATCTTTACCAATCCTAAATCAGATAGGGAACTGATATCCAATATATATAAAGAACTCAAGAAGGTGGACACCAGAAAATCAAATATCACCATGAAAAAGTGGGGCACAGAGTTAAACAAAGAATTCTCAACTGAGGAATACTGAATGGCTGAGAAGCACATGTAAAAATGTTCAACATCCTTAATCATCAGGGAAATGCAAATCAAAACAACCCTGAGATTCCACCTCACACCAGCAAGAATGGCTAAGATCAAAAATTCAGGTGACAGCAGATGCTGGCGTGGATGTGGAGAAAGGGGAACACTCCTCCACGGTTGGTGGGACTGCAAGCTTGTTCAACCACTCTGGAAATCAGTCTGGCAGTTTCTCAGAAAACTGGACATAGTACTACCGAAAGATCCAGCAATACCTCTACTGGGCATATACCCAGAAGATATTCCAACTGGTAACAAGGACACATGCTCCACTATGTTCATAGCACCCATATTTATAATAGCCAGAAGCTGTAAAGAACTCAGATGTCCCTCAACAGAGAAATGGATACAGAAAATGTGGTACATTTACACAATGGAGTACTACTCAGCTATTAAAAACAATAAATATATGAAATTCCTAGGCAAATGGATGGATCTGGAGGGTATCATCCTGAGTGAGGTAACCCAATCACAAAAGAACTCACTTAACATGTACTCACTGGTAAGTGGATATTAGCCCAGAAACCTAGAATACCCAAGATACAATTTATTAAAAACAGGAACCTAAAGAAGAAGGAAGAACAAAATGTAGACACATCACCCCTTCCTAGAATTAAGAAAAAAGCACACATTGAAGGAGTTACAGAGATCATGTGTGGAGCTGAACCAAAGGATGGACCAACCAGTGACTGTAGCAGCCAGGGATCCATCTCATAATCAGCCACCAAACAGACACGATTGTATATCCCAGCAAGATAGTGCTGAAATGCCTTGATATAGCTGTGGGAGGCTATACCAATGCCTGGCAAACATAGAAGTGGACACTCACAATCAGCTATTAGATAAAACTCAGGACTCACAAGGAAGGAGCTAGAGAAAGTACCCAAGGAGCTGAAGGGGTCTTCAATCCTATACGTGGAAGAATAACAGGAACTAACTAGTACCCCCTGAGCTCATGTCTCTAGCTGCATATATAGAAGAAGATGGCCTAGTTGGCCATCATTGGGAAGAGAGGCGCCTTGGTTTGCAGACTTTATATGCCCCACTACAGGGGAACGCCAGGGACAAGAGGTAGGAGTGGGTGGGTAGGGGAGCAGGGCCGGGAGGGGGCAGGGTATAGGGAACTTTCTGGATAACACTTGAAATGTAAATGAAGAAAATATCTAATAAAAGTTGGGAAAAAAAGAATTCTTATCAAATTCCTATGTTTTATAAGATAATATTAAAACTGCTCCTATATGTCTGAGATGTAAAGATTTTAGCTTTCTCCTTAATCAAATATACAGATTTTAGACATAAAGAATAGATACACACACACACACACACACACACACACACACACACACAAATGTGCATGTAAATGTACATCCCTCCCTCCCCTGGACCCAATAAACATTGCATATAGAGGACACGGCAGAAAGGAGCAGAGAGATGAACCAGCCAGTTAGGGGTATGCTGCCAATGAAATGCCCCATCCTTCTGGGTCTGGCTCTAGACTCCCATTTTGCAACTTACAGATCCATCAAGCCTAACTTTAAGATAAGACATTGACATGGGGGTGGGGTGGTTTGGGATTTGAGGAGGACATAGACAAGACAAAACAAGCTGACTGTGGAGCAGAGAAAAGCAAAATTGAGAACAGTGAAAATCTTCCTGATTGCTTGCTATTTTTATACAGGTTCTGATTAGTATTGGAATCTATATTGTTGCTACTCAGCCATATTTAGATTCATTAAGGGATATTGAGGCCAGATCTTATTATGAAAGAGAATAAATTTAAGGACCTTCACATTTAGAGTCTGGAGGCTTTCTAAAAGGCATTCCAAATTGGGACAAGAAGGTATGGACAAGATTGTTCCTGCAGGTGAAAAAGAAGGTCCTCAAACTGCAATCTACAGTATCCGCTGGACTCAGGGAGGATGAAACAAGGAACATATCTGAAACGTATTTGATCACTTTTGTTCTTTCTAGTTATTACAAAGTTACTAGCCTTGAAAAAAATCCATTATCTTATAAAATGCTAAAGGTATTTAAATCACAATGTGAAAATCCTCGAAGTACAAAGAACACAGGTGAGATATTTTGTCCCAATTAAAGTTACCCCCAAAACAGTTTATGTGACCCACTGCACAACACTGTAAACATATGAGGTAATTTATTGCAAATGCATGTCACAAGGTCTTTGTCTCATTCATCGTTGTTGCTTTTTTTCTTCTTATGGGAGTGAAGTCCTGCTTGCCTGGATTACTGAAAGTGGCCAAGAAACAATCAGAAACCTTGTGTGTTTGCTTTGGTCACGTGTCCAGGGGCATCATAGAAGAAGCTAGCTCTACATTGATTTCCTATCCTAGACTGATACCTGGGCCTTTCATCTTTTTTCTTTCCTTTTCTTCTGTTTCTCACTTAGGGGAATTTTTCTTTTTTACTAATTAGAGTTCCATGCATAGACGCGCTTCAAAGGTTTTCTAGTCCCTGTTCTATCAAGTGTTTTCAAATATGGAGAGTCAAATTTCATTTCATGGCTTTATGCAGGCCTGGAGCCTCATCATCTACTGCCGCAAGGATGCCAGTTTCTGAGCCTTCTGATGTTACAGCCACCGAATATTCATCACCAGCCCTCAGCCCAGCAGCTAAAGCAGTAGCTTGTATTCTCTTTATTTTCACATTTTACAGTATTGAGGTTTGAATCTAGTGCTTCCAGCCCACTAGGCAAATGCTCTAGACCTAAGCCCCTCCCCCCCATCCCGATTCTATTTGTGGTAGTAATGCTCTCACTTTGAGGTTTGGGATCATTTTCTGTAACCCCCAGAGTTCAGACCTGGTGCTCTTTGAGGGCCTGCCGCAAGAAGCCACATACAGAGTGGTTCTCCAGCCAAGACTGGTTTCCATTGTCTTGCTAAACCATACCTGAGCTACTCCAGAATCTAGCTGCCCCATCTGCTGTGCCCATCCCAGGAAGGGGTTCCTACCAAGACATTCCACAGCTCCCTGGACCTTGACTCTGCCCAGTTCACCTGCTTACAGCTGGGACATCCCACAGTGCTTCAGGCTTCCTGCCATAATTCCAGGCGCCTGTCCAGAACTGACTGGGGGTGGGGCCTTCCTTCTTAAAACCAAGGAAGAACCTACATAAAATTAGACGCTTTGAATGGAGTGATTCCTCTTTGCGTCCATTTCTTCTCCCACCCTAGTCTCGTTCCAGCCCCAGTCCATCTTCCAGGGAACCCAGTCTGATTATGGGGGGACCACAGACAGTCCGGACCCCAACAATTTTCCCTCTTTATTTTTTAAAATTTCCAGAAAATAAATGCTCTTCTTGTAATTTCTCCAGAATGGTCATGTCTTTACAGTAATGTTGCAATACAACAAATTAGTGAACGATAATTTGAACAGCACAGGTTTTCTGTCTTCTTTTTCCCATGAGTGAAGTATGATAATTTTAATGTATTTGTGTATGTGAGTGTGTGCACTTGCATACCTGTGTGTGTACATCTGCATGCCAGTGCCCACACACAGCCTGCCTGTAGAAGTACTCTACTTCTACCTTTTGTATCCTGTGATCAAACTTGGATCATTTGACTTGGTGGCAAGTACCTTTATCTGATACCTTAGTTTGGTTATGTAGCTGTGATAAGCAATGACCAAAAGCAATCTGCAGAGGAAAGGTATTATTTTATCTTACTGATTATATCAAGGAAGCTAATACATAAACTCAACTCAAGAGCTTAGAACAGAAACTATGAAGAAAGACTTGCTCCCAGGTTCAAATTCAGTTATCCTTTCTGCATAGTACAGGACCAAATGCCTAAGAAAGGTAACAGCCATAGTGGCCAGGGCCCGCCTAGATCTATAATCAATCCAGAAATTGCTGTTACAGACATGGGGAATATGAGTAGGCAATTTCTCAATCAGGGTTCCTTCTTCCCAGGTGAGCCTCAGTATTTGTGAAGGTGACAGCTAAAAATGACTGGGACACCTGGTAAGCCATTTTACTGCTCCATAGAATGATTTGACTATTTCTTGGTTTCTGTCTAACTGAACTATATACATTTTATAATTCTATTCTGGTAGTAATGAAGTTTTAACTGGATCTAGAAAATTAAAATATGAATTTTATGATCCAACTAGCCCCCAAAGAATTGACTTAATCAAAGGTAGAATTTCTGTTCATAGAAAGACATGAATAAGAAAATCAAAAGGCAAGACTTAACTGAGAGAAAATGTGTACATTATGTACATTTTATAAAATATTCATATCAAAAATACACAAAAATCTCTTACAAAATATTTTCTTTTAAAAATCATTAAAAAGTTAGGTAAAGGGTGAAAGAAGATGTCTGGCCAAAATTATTCTGAAGAAGTATCTTTTGCTGAACCCAAACTGATCACTTTCATAGATCATAGATGGTAACTATTATCTCTCACATCAAAGAAGTGCACCTAAACCTTCCTTGATCTCAGAATTGCTTTTGTAAGGAAGATAACCAGACTGCACACACACTTGCATATATATGCAACAACACATATAAACACAAATATAATGAATGCATAGCAAATGCTGTACTTTTCATCCAAAACTCAAGCCAACAATTCATGCCTTTATGGACTATAAAGATTATGAACTAAAAGGCAGTTGCTGCTCATATATAACACAGACCTCAGCTTGTTCATCTGTAGAACTTAAGATTTCTGTACTACCATCAGGGAGAACACTATGAATTTTTTAATAGTCAGTAAAGTTGACATAAATATTTAAGGCACATAGGAAGTTGAAATTTACAGAGTCTTGCTACATGTACATAAAAATTTTTTTATGCCAATATAATAAATTGGAGCATCTCCACAAAATGATGACTAGGCACATTGCTGAAGATAACACCTACACAAGTCATTAAATATGGAGAAGCCAGACCTATTTAGTGCCTCCATCCCTATGTTCTAGCATCTTTAGTAGAGGAAGGGAATCTACATGCTAACAAATGATAAACATAATCACCAACCCATCCACAAACTCTTTAACCTATCATACTGTCCTGCCTGCAAGATACAGTAGAGAAATGGTGGCACAAAGCTTGTTGGAATAACCAACCAATATCTGATTTACCTGAAGGCCCACATCACCCATACCTAACACTGCATGGGTGACCAAGAACCAGAGATAACCCATGGACCTAGGGGAAAAACAATTGTTCTTGCTCTAAAAAGAAAAAAAAATTGTAACAATAAATTTATTCCTAATGACCCCCTGTTGAACTCATAGATCAGTGACTTGCTCAGCAATCCTAGAGAAGCTTCCTCCAGCAGCAGTTGGGAACAAATATAACAACCAACACCCAGATATCATGCAGGGAATAGAATTATGAGTCCTTGGAAAGCACAACCCTAAACTGGGTGTCTACATCAAATCTCTCCCCTCAGGACTCATGGAACCCTACAGAGGAGGACACAGAAATAGTGTAAGAGCCATAGAGAATAGAATGTACCAAGTAATAAGAATAAGACCCTCTAAATTAACAGGTTGGGTGTATATATGAACTCACAGATACTGTTGCAGCATGTACAGGGCTGGCACTGTTTATACTGAGTAAAGGTCCTGGGAGCTGAAGAAGTGAATGCATGCCCCTAACCATAACCCAAAAGCTAACTCCTGTTCATAACCACATACCAATAAAAAAACTAGTTTTTTTCCAAAGAAGTCTGACTAGGAAAACAAACTCCTCTTAAGGGTACACTGCATGTCCAGCACAAGATGGCCAACAGAAAATGAACTCATTAGCATAGTTTGAATTTCTTTGTTCATAATGTTGTGTCACGGCTTTCATTTCTCCTTAATTTTATTTTATTTATACATTTCTCTTGTTTTACCTTACAGATCCCTTGCATAGATAGGTAGATAGATAGGTAGGTAGATAGATAGATAGATAGATAGATAGATAGATAGATAGATAGATAGATAGATGGGCAAACCAAAACAAGGATATAGCATGTGAGAAAAGGAAATCCATTTTCATTTCTTAAAAACTATGCTTTTAATTAGCTATATTTAAGATCTTTTTACATTTATTGCTATTGAGAGGTGAAAATATAAGAGTGCTAGTTTTTTGGTTATTCTCCATATTACATCTTCATCATTACTTAAGTTGATTATTTGGTGTGACTAACTACATATAACCATTAACCTTGATTTTAACAGAGTATGTACTCTTCCAAGTAAAATAACCCAAATTATCAGTGTTTTCTTTCACCATTACTGCTCTGGGGCTTTCAGGATATTAATTTGTATTTTTATAAGTGAGCATTATTCCAAAACTTATTTTGAACCTAAACTCACTCTTTGTAATCCTTCTTTCCTACATTCCACATTCCTGAAAATAGTTAATTTTTGCCCATTTTAAAACAGATACAAGAGGCAGAGAAAAAGGCCTGGCCAGGGATTTGCACATCCTTTCTCCAGCAGATATTTCTCTGGTTGCTCACATAAATAGATATTAGCAATCATTAATTAAACTCTCTTCTGTAATCCTGAACCTGAAGGGTCCGCTTTCCTATGACTCTTCATTGTCTTACCTTAAAGATTCACACAGCTTTCATCTCACAGCATACTAGAAATTTAGATTTAAATAAACTCATTCAATTAAAATGTATTAAAGTCCATCTTCACAAAATGCAGCCATTCAAAGACTGATGATAGTCACATGAAGGGTCAGGGTTTCCTACAATACTAAGTCAGACAATTTTGAAAAATCTTTCCATATTTAATCTATCTATCTATCTATCTATCTATCTATCTATCTATCTATCTATCTATCTATCTATCTATCTATCTATCCCACCACAAGCTGATAGGACATTTTGCCATTATCACTTTGTAAATAAACTCAAGTTTAATGAATGAACTAACAGTATAACTCAGGAACTCAGTGGAGTAACCTTTAATTTATGCTATCTATAGCAGCCCACAGTGTGCCTTCAAGTGACCCTCTTCTCATTTGTTAAATGTCTCAAATATCTCTGACCTTACCACATCCCTGGATGACTGAACTCATCTATTAGCAAAGATGACTGTTAATGTGTTACCTATGAGGGGACACAACTTTTTAAGCTGGTGTCTTCTTATATTTTTGGTCCTTTAATGTTTGAGCCATCTCTCCAGCCCAAGCAAGTGTCTTCTAATCTCTGTCTCACTTTTACTTTGACATAATTATTCACCTGTTATGATTTACACATTATCATTTCCACTATTTATCTTTATTGATGAAATAATACTTTACCCTTAAAAATATAAGTAAATCAGAAGCAGGCTTTTTACACAAGATAATGGCAGATGCAAATGGAGGTACGGTTTATTTATTTATTTATTTATTTATTTATTTATTTATTTATTTATGAGATATATTCTCATGCCTTGTGAGATTTCTTTCCTACCAGTGAAATGAGCCAATTAAAGTCCAAATATATTATATTAGAGGCAAGTTAATATAGGCCAAGCTGCTCTTGGGCGAGTTCATTGACACCAAGGATTTAGGCCAGAGGAGTTGCCATGGGGAAAGGTGGGGGAAGAAGAGAAAGAGAGAGGAGGAGGATAAAGAGAAGGAAGAGGAGGAGAAGGAGGAGGAAGAGGAGGAGGAAGAAGAAGAGAAGGAAGGAGAAAATGGACTATATAGTGAGGGTTCTCTGGGGGAAAGTGCAGGGTAGGGAATAAAAGGATGCCAGGAGAACCTGAAGGCTAGTTCCACTTTGATATGTAAAATATGCACCACAGTCCCTTGAACTAGGGTCCAAAACCAAACACCTTGATGTGTGTGTGTGTGTGTGTGTGTGTGTGTGTGTGTGTGTGTGTGTGTGGTGGGATCAGAGGAGAGTTTGTGGGAGATGATCAGTTCTTTCCATTATGTAGCAAATACAGATGTGGATGCTCACAGTCATCCATAGGATGGAATACAGGACCCCCAATGGAGGAGCTAGAGAAAGCACCCAAGGAGCTGAAGGTTCTACAACCCTATAGGTGGAACAACAATATGTTAGTAAGATTCTTAAGTTTGATTTTCACCATCTGGTAATCTCTGTTGTTAATGTTCTAGCTGTCTCTGGCTGGAGCTTGTTTCTCCTGTGATTCTGTTAGCCTCTGTCAGCACTCCAGAGAGTCCAAATCTCACCTGACTCCCAGTGGTCAGAGCACTCTCTACAGGCAAGCTCTCCTCTTGCAAGACTGGTATCCAGAAGTCTAGAGCTCAGATCCACCTCCTGAGTCCTGGCATTAGAGTTTTCTCTGTAGGTAGACTCTCCTCTGGCAACGAGGGTACTCAGGGGTCTAGGTCTCAGCTTCTCTTCCTGGCTAAAAATGAAGGCCTGAAGGGACCCTCTCGAAGAAGCTCCGTTGCTTCTGTTGCCCATGTGCTCTTCAGTGATCACGAGGTCCTGGGTGTGCTAGGGGTCCTGCTGCATGGAGAGTCCTCTGGGGCCCTCAGCACCCTCCGCTAGGTTCACACAGAAGATGGCATGGCTGGCCCTGACCAGAAGAAATCCCAGCCTCTGGTAGGGCGCCGTTCCTTTCTCCCTGTTCCTGCTGGCATAGACCCTTTTTGACTCTTTGGAGCTGATGTTGTGTTATGGCATGGCTGACCTTGTCTGAAAGAATCCCAGCCTCTGGTTGGGCGGGGTTCCTTTGTCCCTGTTCCTGCTAGCACAAGGCCCTCCTGGATATTTTGGAGCTGATGTTGAGTTCCACTCACCGGTGATTCTGAGGTACTGTGTGTGCTAGGGTTCCTGAGGTGTGGAGAGTCCTCTGGGTCTCTTGGGGCCCTTCGCTGGGTTCACACAGAAGATCACCTTTATTTTTTTATCATTCAGTAACAAAACTAAAAGTTATCCCATTGAGATGGGCATACCTCCTGACTTTTTGTTAGAGATTCTGAATACTTAGACTCTACTCTACTTACTTTCCTAGTAAAAAAAAACCTAGTGTTCAAGAACACTAGGTTTAAGTGGGTTTCTCCTGATATCGAAGGCAGTGGTTTTTATCTGAGGTCTACAGAAGTAATCAGTTTGGATTTCAATCACAGCTGGGTCACATAAAGCCTGTCACACTTGAATTGAAGAATGAGAAATGTAGGAAGAAAGAGACAGAATGGAATAGGAGAGATAAATAGCAAAACTGAAGACAAAGAGCCAGAAGGAGAGAAGAGGGGCACAAAGTGAGAAGAAACTCTAATGATACAATTTTTTCCCCAAACTAGTCTCAATATCTTGCTGGGAAATATATTTTCCATGTATTTTTTACAGAGACCCTAACTAGCAGCCACTGGGACATCCTGTAAATGTGGAATGAAATGGAGAAACAGACTTTCAGATTTCTGACATGATTGAGTTGCTAGGAAGAAGGGTTCCATGATACTGCTTCAGGGCTGTCTCTTGTGAAACTGTCTCTAAAATAGCAAAATATTTTTTGCTTCTGCAGTATGAGGCTTCTGTAGTATTCATACTTCAGATGATACACTGAACACTTAGAGACTTACATCACATTTGATTTCTTCACACACATACAAAACAAATCAATCAGTTAATTAGTTCCAATAATTAAAAACAACCATCCTCTTTTTGGAACCACTTTGGCATCTTTCCTCATTCATTACTAAACTAATCTATGTATTTGGTACTTCATTGGACAAATAAGTTTAAGAATGTCTGCAATTCAGGAATATGATAATGCTTAAAAATAAATTTACATGTGAGTGTGTGTGTACATGCACAATCTTACATCAGGAATCAAGGAAAGTACTAAAACAACATTCAGTCAGAATTCAAAAGACCTGACAATGCAATGATACTTTGATGCCTTTAAAAAATTCTAAATGACTGTCTATACTAGCTTAAACTCTTTTGATATTAGCCACATCTAAGTATGGATACCATGTAGCATATCTCTAAGAAAAGCATGAGAAAGACACTTCCAAAGCCAACTGATTAGTAAGCCTTTTCTGTTCTTAATTTTTCTGTTTGTGGGAAAGTTTTCTAAAATATTACTAAGACAGATACTTTATCTTTTCTCCCTGGAATAATAATCAGCTTCAGGTTACTGGTTTTGTTTGTCTTTTTACTTTGATCAAAATATTGTCAGTCTCCTGAACCATACTTTCCTTTTGAGGTGTGTGTGCTGAATTAATTCTCTACCCAACCTTTATTAATTCATTATTAATACACTATTTGATCCACAAGGGTTTTTCTTAGCCTCACACAGTGTCTGGTGTCAGAAATCACAAAATGCAAGTCTTCTGAATGAGAACTGAGAGAATTTTTAATTTTACATTGCTGATAGATATATAAGTCCACTCTGGCAAATGAGGAACCCCTTGAATGAAGGTATAAAGAGTGAATGAAGCCCTGAGTGAATGGATATTATTGTTAAGGACCAGAATGTCTAAGAACAATTTGAACTGGTAAATCCTTCCCCAGATCAGTCTCAGAGAACGAGCAAAAGCTTCTTCCAGTCTGTGGATCATTGTTGTCAATATACAGATGTCATCAACCAAGACTCCCTTCTGCTAGATGTTGACAGCCAAAGACTGCTTCCCTGTAGAGACCTGCTACATACCCTAGTTACTTAATCAAAGTGTCAAGTTTTTGGTTTTTACATAGTGGATGTTGCTCCATCAATGCAAGGGGCAAAAAGATTCTTGTGTCCACAGATCTCCAAGAAAACTAAGGATGTTAAGTACCCATGATTTTTCTTTCACATGGAAAGAGTATATAGCCTTTATTCTAGAAGGCTGGGAATTTGGAGGTTATTAATAGCCTGGGGAATCTGCCTTATCTGTTTGTCCAGGACATATCAAGCTCTCATATCCAAATGACATCTCCATCAGTTGTATGACTGAGAGACCTTGCCAGATCCATCGGTAGGTCTTTATACTAATACAGGTAGCATCTCTTCAGGATATATCTTCTTGGGGAAAAAAATGTATAATGATTTGAGTTTCAATGTAATTAAAGGTTGTTGTTGTTTTTATTTTACCAGGAAATTTTTTTTCCAAATGATATTCTGTTTACATATATTGGCAAATCCATCTTTATAAGAGTAAAACAAAATAAATGTTTGCATACCCATGAAAAAATATACTGGCAATAAACTACCTGGCATCAGACCCTCTTAAGTTTGATCCAGGTTGACAAAGGCTTTCTGAACCAAGTTTTCATGTTCACTTCTTCTGGGTTCATTTCATTGTCTGCCATGACATCTACAGGGACCCACATCAACGGTAAGCACAGGAAACCCAAACCCAGTTTTCTGTATGAGTGTGTAGCTGTCCTTTCTTCATTCCTACAAAACCCTGATCAGTTCTGAATGCAGGGTCTAAAATTACTACTTTTATTTCCACATTTCTCACTTGTCTTTGTCACAATGTCTTGCTGCTTTTTTTCTTTAAAGGTTATAATGCTGTGTATTTTATACATAAAATGATTTGTATTTCCATCAGGAAAACGTCATATAATTTACCTGTTTATTCATACAAAAACACATTTATTTATTAATTTACATATGTGTGAGGTGATCTACATTTTCATGTGTGCAAGTGTGTGTGTGTGTGTGTGTGTGTGTGTGTGTGTGTGTGTGTGTGTGTGTATGTGTACATGTTTGGAGGTGAACATGTACATGTATGTGCACATGGAGGCCAGAAGACAATGGTGGGTTTCTTACTCAACAGATATCCATGTCATTTTTTTGAGACAAAGACTTGCCCTCAGTCTGGAGTTCACAAATTGAGCTAGACTAAGTCCCAAGGATCATTCTGTCTTCACCTGCCTAGCATCAGAACTCCAAGCATATACTGCCACAGTTAGGTTTTTTATGTGAGTACAGGTTATCTGAACTCAGGGATTCTTGATTGCATGGCAAACACTTTTCTGACAGAGCCATGTTCCCAGCTCCTGAAATAATCTTTAAATGACAAAAAAGCAAAATGTAAAACAATCAAGTTAATGATTTTCTCATTGTTTCCTCCAATAAAAATGGACACGGGTAATCAATTCATAATTAAATATAAATAGTATTCCTTGTTTGGTTTACAAATGGAGTAAGAGAATAGCAGAGCAGGTGCTCCTGTCTTAACACAGATTTGCTTTGCACAGGCCTGAAACTATACTGCATTATACATCCTTATCATCTCAGAGAATCCCTGACTTTGTAGTCAAATATCAACCATAATTCCTATAAGTATTCTTTCTCTTATACCTTGGAACTTACCTAGCTTCTTTGAATGGTAAGTATGGAATTCTCCAGCCTTCATTTCTCTCCTCCTTTACCCTTGCAATAAATCAATGAAAAGAAAGGACTGTTATCTCTTAATAGTGACAGTGGTTATTAAACTATGTTCTCAGCTTATTAGATTATCAGTTGTTTTAAAATATTAAATTACACAAACTATAGATTTTTTTACTTAGCTATAAAACTGTGTCTTTCATTAAATCAGTCATAAAATAATCTTGTATTCAAATACATGGAAATGTTTTCATTAAATCTAGTATTTTATCTAGTAAGTCAGGGTTACCATGTAGTTGTGTCTACTGTCCCCACTGTTGTCATCTTTCTTTTAAGGAGCTTGTACCTAATATATGCCTTTAAGGCAGGATTATGGGAAACAAAAGCAAGGACCTATTGTCAATATCTCAAACTCCAAACACCACCTATTTTGTGTGACTGACAGGACACCCACCTTAACAAGAGTTGCCTCCAAGAGACTACAGAAAATTGACAAGCAGACTGACATCAGACATGAAATACTTGTCATTCTTCCCTTGACAGACTCGTTTGACTCTAGCTCAAGTCACCTTATCTTTGTATCAGATATGTTTCAAATGTGCAAGTGACAAAGACCTAAGGAAGAGAGAAAAGGGAAAAAAATTCCATTAACAGAATTTAGGAAAGCAAAGTAGTGTTTGGTGCTCTGAACTTGTCTAGAAATAATAGCTAATGATGCATTCAACTTTGGATATGTATGAGAATAGTAGAATGTTCTTTGACAGCAAGTTGTAAACTTGACTGTTTTATTTTTTTTTCATTCTAAGATTCAGGCTTTTCTCCTTTTGGCATCTGCATCTTTGCTTTTCTCTGGTTAATGACTCAACCCAGACTAAACTCATCCATTAGTTATTTAACCAATACATGCTTCTTAGTTTTTTTTGTCAATTTTATACAAACTAGAGTCTCATTTGAGTTACTCCACTGAAAAAAAATGCCCCCATAAGATTGGCATTTGTAGCTATGTCTATAGATCATCCTCTTGATTAACAATTGATGTAAGATTACCAAGCTCACAGCAGGTAGTCCCACCTCCTGGGCAAGTGGTCCATAATCATATAAGAAAGTGATACCTGCAAGTCAAAGGGAGTAAAATATCATGCAGCATTTCTCCAGTACTTTTGCTTTAGTTCCAAACTCAAGATATATGCCCTGACTTCCATGAATCATGGATTGCAAGCTGTAGAATATAATAAACTCTTTCATCAACAAGTTGCTTTTGGTTATTGTCATAGTGTTGCTGTAAAGAGAAATCATGACCACAACCACTCTAATATAAGACAATATTCAATTGGAGTTTGCTTAGAATTTAGAGGCTTAGTCTATTTTCATCATGATGAGGAACATGGTAGCATGCAGGAGAACATGGTGCTGGAGAAATAGTTGAGAAGTCCACATCCAGATCTGCAGGCAGCAAGAATAGAGAGAGACTAGGACTGGATTGGGCCTTTAAAACCCTAAATCCCACCTCCAGTGACATAGTTCCTCCAATAAGGTCACACTCCAACAGATCACATCTCCTAATCTCCCTAAAGGAACACTACTCCCTAATGACCAAGCCTTCATCTATGAGCCTATGAAGTCATTTCTTATTCCAACTACCATATTTCATGCCCCAGCCCTGATAGGCTTTTAACCATACTATAGTGCAAAATACATTTAGTCCAACCTCAAACATCTTCATAGTCTATAATAATCTCAACACTATTTAAAATCCCAAAATTCAAAATCTCTTCTGAGACTCAAGGCAATATCTTAACTGTAACCACTATAAAATCAAAATAAAAGACACATACTTCCAATGTACAGTGGTACAGAATAAAAATTCCCAGTCCATAGGGAAAGGAGCATAGTGAAAAAATACTGGGCAAACGCAAGACCAGCAAGCTGACCCAGCAGGGTCAACTCTACCTTTTCATCTCCATGTCTAAGGTAAAAGCACTCATTCAGATCTCCAACTCCTCTCAGCTTTGTTAACTGCAACACATTTCTCTCTTTTGGAATGTTTTCACACCCTGTTAGTGTCTCTCCTTGACAGGTATCCAATGACTCTGACATCTTCAGTATCTTGAGGTCTCCAACAAAATGCAGGCTTTTTCTTTACAGCGTCATGCAATGACCTTTCTAGGCCACCATGTAGGGACAACCCTAACACAAGCCTGGCTTTAACAGCTTTCTTTAACCATGGAGGGGGATTAAACAATCTCCTTTTTATATTCTTGACTCTAAAGTCAGAATCATGTTTGAAGCTGCCACATTCTGTGGCTGTCTGTTTCTGGAAGTTGACTTTTTTGTTCAAATAAATTTTCACCAGCTTCCTCTTGTTGACTTTTTCTTTACAGTTTTTCTTTCATCTTTTTTTCACAAGTTAGAAGCTAATCCAGGCAGTCATTCCTTGAAATAATAAGTCCCTTTATTTCATTTAGCATCAGATTGTTAGTCCATGAACCAATAGACTTGGCTCCATTTCACTCCTTGTGCCCCTTTCCTCCCCAAACTGTACCTTTATAGTTTTCCTTATTAAGCTGCTCCTTTCCATTATGGGTCCCCATAAGACTAGCTAGTAATAACCACAGGACACAGTCAATACAAGGCTGTCTTTAAAATCTCCTCCCCTAAAGTCATTAATCCAAAACTCCTAAATTTAGCCTCAGACATATTTTTTGGACAAGGGAAAAATGCAGACACACTGTTATCTAAAATATGGTAAGAAAAGTCTCTATGACATTAGGAAACCTCTTGAGCTGCTCTTCATAATTTACATTGCTCTCAGTATCAGTATCTTCCAGGCTCCTACTAATATGGACCAATAGTCCTAACTTAATGTGTTCAACTACTTTCATAATCCAAAGTCCAATTATGCCACAAAGAAGCATGGTAAGTTAGGCTTGTTACATAAAAACCCTGACCCTGGTATCATCATCTGTCTTACCTGGTGTTCTGTTCCTGTGAAGAGACACCATGGCATAGCCACATTTAAGAAAGCATTCAGTCGGGGCCTGTCCAGAGTTCCACAAGTTTGGTCTATTTTTATCTTGATAGTGAACAGTGCAGCACACAGGCAGACATGGTGCTGGAAAGTAGCTGAAAGTTCTACATTCACATCTGCAGGCAGCAAGGAGAAAGAGACTTTCAGACTGGCTTTGACTTTTGAAACTCCAAACCCCACCTCCAATGACACTTCAAGAAAACCAAATCTACTCCAACAAAGTCACATATGTCTTATTCCACTCTACTAGTGCCAATACTTATGACCAAGCATTCAAATGTATGAGCCTACAGGAGTCATTCTTACTCAAACCACCACAGTCATGTGGTTCATCACAGCAACCAAAAGCAAGCTAGGACAATTTGGTTACATTTGCACCATCTCATTTCCCATCAATAGGGAATGTAACAAAGACTATTCATGATGAGATAACAAACCACTCATCACTCCAGCAGCCACAGCTAGGAGTTGTGTGTATGTGCATCTGTAAGGTCACCTTGACTGTTCATTACCACCAACAAATGTAAACAAGAAGTAAGGACCAATATTCCAGCTGGGTCAGAATGAGATAGTTGCTCAGTCATTTCCATCATGGTAAAAACTATTTCCAGAAATTCACTGACAGCCTTGCATTTTTTGTCCCAATTGAGTCTATAGCTATACTTTGTTCACTAGGAAATAATTTTTAAAAAAAAGTAAATTCCATTCAAATTGATAAAGGGTGGTTTCTAACATTATCCTGTATAATACTCCTTTGGCTGTGATCATTATGTCAAGTATAGGCATATGAGTGAAATCAAGCTAATGATCCCATATTCAGGGATATTTCTAGAAACTATGTTGTAGGTTATTTTGAATAGTCTATACTCAGTCATTTTCTGATTTAATTCTCCATGGTTTTAGTAAAATGTACTGAGTGGCTGCCATTCAGATTTTAAGTGAGTATATTTGGCCTAATATAAGTAAAAATGCTGTTTAGTTTAATATCAGTTTATTGTCATCAAGGTTTCTCAACGTTATGATAATTATAAATACACCAATATACTTATGAACTATGGTGTAAACAAAAGGATAATGATGCTTTTGTGAAATCTGAACACACAGGAAAGATAAATTAAACAGTCTTTTTAAAAAAATTAGGTATTTTCTTAATTTGCATTTCAAATGCTATCATGAAAGTTCTCTATACCCTCCCCATGCCTTGCTCCCCTACCCGCCCACTCCCACTTCTTGGCCCTAGCATTTCCCTGTATTGGGGCATATAAAGTTGGCAACAACAAGGGGCCTCTCTTCCCAGTGATGGCCAACTAGGCCATCTTCTGCACATATGCAGCTAGAGACACGAGCTCTGGGGGTTCTGGTTAGTTCATATTGTTATTTCTCTTTTAGGGTTGCAGACACCTTCAGCTCCTGGGGTACTTTTTCTAGCTTCTCCATTGGGGGCCCTGTGTTCCATCATATAGATGACTGTGAGCATCCACTTCTGTATTTGCCAGGCACTGGCATACCCTCATACGAGATAGTTATATCAGGGTCTCTTCAGCAAACTCTTGCTGTCCTATGCATTATTGTCTGGGTTTGGTGACTGATTATGGGATAGATCCCCAGGTGGGGAAGTCTCTGGATAGTCCTTCCTTTCCTCTTAGCACCAAACTTTGTCTCTGTAAATCCTTTCATGGGTATTTTGTTCCCTATTCCAAGGAGGAATGAAGTACCCACAAACTGGACTTCTTTCTTCTTGAGTTTCTTGTGTTTTGCAAATTGTATCTTGAGTATTCTAAGATTCTGTGCCAATATCCACGTATCAGTGAGTGCAGATCTAGTGACTTCTTTTGTGATTGGGTTACCTCACTAAGGATTATATCTTCCAGATATGTCCATTTGCACAAAGATTTCATAAATTCATTGTTTTTAATAGCAGAGTAGTATTCCATTGTGTAAAAGTACCACATTTTCTGCATCCATTCCTCTGTTGAGGGATGTCTAGGTTCTTTCCAGCTTCTGGCTATTATAAATAAGGCTGCTATGAACATAGTGGAGCATGTGTTCTTATTACCAGTTGGAATATCTTCTGGGTATATGCCCAGGAGAGTATTGCTGGATCCTCCAGTAGTACTATGACCAATTTTATGAGGAACCACCAGACTGACTTCCAGAGTGGTTGTACAAGCTTGCAATCTCACCACCAATGGAGGAGTGTTCCTCTTTCTCCACATCCTCATCAGCATCCACTGTCACCTGAATTTATTTATTTATTTATTTATTTATTTATTTATTTATTTATTTGTTTTTGTTTTTCAAGACAGAGTTTCTCTGTATATCCCTGGGTGTCCTGGAACTCACTTTGTAGACCAGGCTGGTCTGGAACTCAGAAATCTGCCTCCCGAGTGCTGGGATTAAAGGCATGTGCCACCACACCCAGCTCTGAGATCTTTTTCAATTTCTTTCTTCAGAGACTTGAAGTTCTTGTCATACAGATCTTTCAATTCCTTAGTTAGAGTCACACCAAGGTATTTTATATTATTTGTGACTATTGTGAAGGGTGTTGTTTCCCTAATTTCTTTCTCAGCCTGTTTATGCTTTGTGTAGAGAAAGGCCATTGATTTGTTTGAGTTAATTTTATATCCAACTACTACACTGAAGCTGTATATCAGGTTTAGGAGTTCTCTGGTCGAATTTTTGGGCTCACTTATAATACTATCATATCATCTGCAAGTAGTGATATTTTGACTTCTTCCTTTCTTATTTGTATCCCCTTGATCTCCTTTACTTCGAATTGATCTAGCTTGGAATTCAAGTACTATATTGAATAGGTAGGGAGAAAGTGGTCAGCCTAGTCTAGTCCCTGATTTTAGTGGGATTGCTTCGAGTTTCTCTCCATTTATGTTGATGTTGGCTACCGGTTTACTGTGTATTGGTCTTATGATGTTTAGGTATGGGCTTTGAATTCCTGATCTTACAAGACTTTTATGAAATCCACTTAGTTGATTTCAGGCCTGAGTTTGATTATTTCCTGCCCGTCTACTCCCCTTGGGTGAACTTGCTTCCTTTATTTCTAGAACTTCTAGGTGTGCTGTCGGGCTGCTAATGTATGCTCTCTCTAGTTTCTTTTTGGAGGCCCTCAGGGATATAAGTTTTCCTCCTAGGAATGCCTTCATTATGTCCCATAGGTTTGTATATGTTGTGGCTTCATTTTCATTAAACTCTAAATAGTCTTTAATTTCTTCCTTTATTTCATCCTTGACAAAGGAAGCATTGAGTAGAGTGTTGTTCAGTTTCCATGTGAATGTTGGTTTTCTATTATTTATAATTTTATTGAAGATCAGCCTTAGTCCATGGTGGCCAGATCAGCTGCATGGAATAATTTCAACATTTTTGCATCTGTTGAGGACTATTTTGTGGCTGATTATATTGTCAATTTTGGAGAAGGTTCCATGTGGTGCTGAGAAGAAGGTATATCCTTTTGTTTTAGGATAATATGTTGTGTAGATATCTATTAAATCCATTTGTTTCATAACTTCTGTTAGTGTCCATGTGTCTCAGTTTAGTTTCTCTTTCCAGTATCTGTCCATTGGTGAGAGTGGGGTATTGAAGTCTCCCACTATTATTGTGTGAGTTGCAATGTGTGCTTTGTGTTTTACTACAGTTTGTTTTATGAATGTGGCTGCCCTTGTATTTGGACCATAGATATTCAGAATTGAGAGTTCATCTTGGTTGATTTTAACTTTGATGAGTATGAAGTGCCCCTCTTTGTATTTTTTGATAACTTTTTGTTGGAAGTCAATTTTATTCTATATTAGAATGGCTAGTCCAGCTTGTTTCTTCTGTCCATTTGCTTGGAAAAATGTTTTCCAGCCTTTCACTCTGTCTTTTTCTCTGAGGTGGGTTTCCTGTAAGCAGCAAAATGTTGGGTCCTGTTTGTGTAGCCAGTCTATTAGTCTATGCCTTTTTATTGGGGAGTTTAGTACTTTGATGTTAAGAGAAATTAAAGAAAAGTAATTGTTGCTTTCTGTTATTTTTGTTGTTAAATTTGGGATTCTGTTCTTGTGGCTGTCTTCTTTTAGGTTTTTTGAAGGATTACTCTCTTGCTTTTTCTAGGGTGTATTTTCTGTTCTGGTGTTGCTGTTTTTCCTTTATTATCCTTTGAAGGGCTGGATTCATAGAAAGATATTGTGTGAATTTGGTTTTGTCATGGAATACTTTGGTTTCTCTATCTATGGTAATTGAGAATTTTGCTGGTTATAGTAGCCAGTGCTGGCATTTTTGTTCTCTTTGGGACTGTATAACATTATAACATCTGTCCAGGATCTTCTGGCCTTCATAGTCTCTGGTGAGAATTCTGTAGTTATTCTAATAGGCCTGCCTTTATATGTTACTTGACCTTTTTCCCTTACTGCTTTAAATATTCTATCTTTATTTAGTGCATTTGGTGTTCTGATTATTATGTGTCTGGATGAATTTGTTTTCTAGTCCAATCTATTTGGAGTTCTGTAGGCTTCTTGTATGTTCATCGACACCTCTTTCTTTAGGTTTGGGAAGTTTTCTTCTATTATTTTTTGAAGATATCTTCATTCTCATCTACTCCTATTATCCATAGGTTTTGTCTTCTCACTGTGTCCTAGATTTCCTTTATGTTTTGAGTTAGGATCTTTGTGCATTTTGCATTTCTTTGTTGTGCCCATGTTCTCTATTGAATCTTTTGCACCTGAGATTCTCTCTTCCATCTCTTGTATTCTGTTGCTAATTCTCACATCTAGGTTTCCTGATTTCTTTCCTAGGCTTTCTATCTCCAAAGTTATCTCCCTTTGGGTATTGTTTATTGTTTCTACTTCCCTTTTTAGGTCTTGGATTGTTTTTTTTTTTCAATTCCATCACCTGTTTGGTTGTGTTTTCCTGTAGTTCTTTAAGGGATTTTTGTGTTTCTTATTTAAGGACATTTACCTCTTTAGCAGTGTTCTCCTGTATTTCTTAAAATGGGTTATTAAAGTCCTTCCTCATGTCCTCTATCAGCATCATGAGATATGATTTTAAATCTGAGTCTTGCTTTTCGGGTGTGTTGGGGTATCCATGTTGGCTGAGGTGGGTGTGCTGGGTTCTGATGATGATGAGTGGTCTTGGTTTCTGTTATTAAGATTCTTATTTTTGCCTTTTGCCATCTGGTAATCTCTGGAGTTAGTTTTTGAAGTTATCTCTGGTTGGAGCTTGTACCTCCTGTGATTCTGTTAGCCTTTGTCAGTAGTCCTGGGAGTCTAGCTCTCTCCTGATTCTCAGTGGTCACGCTCTCCTCTTACAGGGAAGGTGCACAGAAGTCTGGTGTTCAGATCTGCCTCTTGGCTAAAGACGAAGGCCCGATACAGGGCCTGTCCTAGAAGATGTGTTTTCTCTGCTGCCTGCATGCTTACTTGCTCAGACTGGTCTCTGAGGGACCCAGGACTCATGTTGGCTCCCTCAAAGTCCTCCCAGGCAGACACCTCTCTTCTGTTGGGGAAGGTGCCTGGAAGTCTGGAGCCTGATACTGGGTCTGTCCCAGAAGCTATGTTGCTTTTGCCTGTCCCAGAAGCTGTGTAGCTTCTGCACTTCACTCACTCACCCTTCACAGTCTGCAAGCTGACCTGTGCAGACTGGTCTCTGAAGGATCCGGGACCCAAGATGGTTCCCTCACCTGCTTCTGCAAGCAGAGCCCTCCAGGTGGGGAAGGTGCCCTGATGTCTCGAGCCAGAAATGGGATCTGTCCCAGAAGCTGTGTTGCTTCGGCAGTCCACACTCTCACCTGTGCAGACTGGCCCCTGAGTTACCTGGGACCCAAGATGTCTCCCACAGGAGCTCAGCAGGCATAGCCCTCCTGGGTGGACAACTCACCTCAGGTGGGGAAGGTCTAAATTAAACAGTCTTCTACAGAATCAACAATGGTATTAGAAAAAAATATAAAATCCATAAAATGCCTGTAGACTGGTTGCTTCACAAATATATAACTCATACTGGTATGGGGGAAGTCAAATTTAATCATGTTTCATCATGATATTGATAAAAGAATGGAAATAAGGAGTTCTAATCTGGAACTTCTCAGGAGAAAATAAGAAAGCAAGTATCTCATGTCAGTGTTTGGTTCTTCCAACAAATTATGGGATGGAGACATGGCTTGGTGGTTAAGATCACTGGTTGCTCTTACAAAGTTACATGCGTTCCAAGTACGTACAGATTGGCTCATAGTTGTCCATTACTCTGTACCAATGGGTCTCACACATTCTTCAAGACTCTACAGGTACATACAGTACACAATATAGATGTACAGAGTACAAAGGCATAACGGCACCCATGCACACAAAATATAGTTTTAAATAATACATAGATTAGTGGCTAAAATATGGAAACTAATGCCTTAAAGTTCACAGCAACAAAACCAAGAAATTGGTTGGATGTCATTCTTTATAGAGCCTTTGGAGAGATAATGTTTCAACATTATTATTAGTTTACGATGTATCTATATTCCTTCACTCATAACCTATTTTTAATAATATTCCACTGGTTCCTATAATCATGTTTCCTATTTCTGATTCTTATCTCACCTCTTAGAGGAACTACACTGATTACATGAGACCTGCCTGGATTCTGCCTGGATTATCTAGAATAGTATTTCATCACAAAGTCCTAATTTCACCACATATATAAATTTACACTTATCATATAAAATACCATGTTCTCAAACTTTGGGAATAACAATGTAAACAACTTTAATTAGCTCAACAATCTGCCCACTGCAAACTCTTCTTTTTACAAGTCATTTTATATTATTTTGTATCCCTCTCATGCAAAATGTCTCTTGATCTAGTAAGACCTGTGTTGAGTTTGAACATGTGCCACAAATAAAGCAACAGAGAAATACTAAAAATACAAATTAAAAAATCTTTGAGTACAAGCTGTATTATCAACTATAAATCAGACTATTCATATCAAGTTGGAAATGTGCCTTTTGACAGTTTGGTCCGTGAACCTACAACCCTAATGCTGTGTCTGCATTATATACTGTTTATTCTTACATCACTCTTATTTCCATAAATGAAGAATTATTTCATTTAAAATTAAATTTTATAGTGTCATCATTTCTCTGATTAAAATTAATAACAGTAAACACACACATGAATTTCTTTATAGACATGAATAACACCATCACCAACACATTCACTCTAAGAAATCATGCCTTGGGCATGTGAGAGTGCTAAAATAAATGGTGACCTAGTCTGCCAGACATTTTTCTGTCATAGCACTTAAGGGGTACTGTCAGAAACTGAAAATTAATGCCAAGAATAATTTTTATTGACAACTGTGAGATATCTTTCAATTCTGCAGCCAAGTTTCAGAGATTGTATGTGACACACATGTATGCATAGCACATGTATGCATACCATACATGTGTAGGTCAAATTTCCATTATTTAATATAAGATTCTCACTTGCTATCATATCTAAACAATATCATCTTGTGTTTAATTTTGATGAGAGTCCAACTGGGTGGTTATAGATACATCTGTTTCAATCCCTTTATTGTTTCCTTCTTAATATTATAAAAATACAAATTTGAATTGAGCTGCAAGAGCAGTCATCAAGTGAAAGAATGGTGTCTTTTTCCATCTATTTTAGATCTGGTTTGCAATAATTTTCTGAAACCCATTGGGAATGCTTAAGAAGGCAGCTGCAAGACAGCTAATCAGAAAGATATACTCTAAGGTTTAGTTACATCGTATTATAGCAGATTCTTCAAGGCATGTAGCAGAAGCCCCATTGGCTGATTTTTTTTTTCCACCAGGCTGGATGAAAGACAAAAGATAAGTATCAGAAGAAATCTCATGTTGAAATTTTTAAAATGAGCTAAACAATGTTTCTCCTAAAATGTGTAAGATATTTTCTTGAATATTCACTTCTTCTAATTCTCTTCATATTTTAGTTTCATAGCCCTTTCATTTTTAGTTTCACTTACTAAAATTCCCAATATCTAAGTTCTCTTCTGTAATAACAAGTATGGGTATAGGGTACAGAAGCATATAGAAAATGCTGAGACTTGCTGAANATATATATATATATATATATATATATATATATATATATATATATATATATATATATATCAGTATATAATAGGTTTTGTTTTTGAGACATTATTACTCAGGGAGTTGCCATAGCAACTCACTCTCAGATAACCTCCTATGAGAAATTAATTCCCAATGGGTGTGGAGTCCTTAAAAGTTTACCCAGCATTTTTAAGCCATGAATTCATTTATTATTTATTAAAAGTACATAATTAGGTTCGGCTGTTAATATTATCTTTATTGTGGATGATAAAACTTCAGTTTAAAGAGGTGAAAAACCTATTCAGGGTTATATAAACAAATCTATGAGCTACTCATCTTCCCACTGAAACAATAAAATACCCAAGTAAGCAATTTAATGAGAAGTAAGCCTCATTTGGCCTCGTAGGGTACAGAAGTCTCAGAGCGCAGTCATTTGACTCCATTAATTCCAGGGCTTTGATGGGGTACAGCATCCATGGTGCAAAAGACAAGGTGGAACCAAGTACTTACATCTCATGGTGCATAGTAGGAAAAAGTGATGGAATTGAAGAGCACTGGAGAGAAAGGCATAGGAGAGTGACAGTCCCCAATATCCTTATCCCAGAGATTCACATCATCAAGTAGGTGCCACCTGCAATGTTTCAATAACCTCAGAATGGATCATCAGGTGATGAGGTCAAAGCCCTCATGATTAAAGCATGCCCACCAGGCTCACATCTTAATGCGGCTTTGGGGAACCATATGTGCAAAGGGGCTGTGTTACGCTGGGTTCTATTATACCAACAGAATGAGTGTGTATTATGAAACACAATTGATAGATTAGTTTACACAATAAGAGATGACTAGAATAATTGTACACTGAAGAGCTTAAAAGCTCAGGATTGTTTTTTTTTAAGGCATCCACAATAAATATAGCATGAAGAGATTAAATGTCAGTGTGGAGACCATGAAAGTCATGAGGAGAATCTGTTGGAGTGTAGCTTCACATTTGGAAGTCAGTCAGATAACCTTCAAGAATTTTTTAAGACCCATGTTCATTCAGCTTATTAGAAGACCAATTTGGTAGTAATTTAGGGAAGCTAAGCAGTGCAAGAGAAGAACATGAGATGTAGGTTCCTTATTCTCTGCCTGCAGTGGCTTTACCTCCTTTGGAGGTATATGTTTTCCATGTGATACAGGATTTATTTCTTTTGGTTCATTAGGTCACCAGAGAGCTCTTGTCATTCTCTTAATATCATTTGACAACACTGAGATAGGCCACTTCAAACTGATATTAAGTTCTACTAAAACAACCAACATCGGAAAAATTACTATGAAGAGAATTTTGAAGAATAGTCAAGTAAAGAAGTTGCAGAAAGCAGCACTTTAACATCCTTAAATATAAACAGTGAGGAAGCAGCTGCTCTGCTTGTATAACAGGGCAATCAATGGAGAAATGCTTTACAATTGCAGGTGTCATTAAAGGATTAACAGGAGTGTTTTCAAGCAGTTTCAAAGGAACTTGACTTTCTGTATTATTGTAAATGATACAAAGGACATCACAGACCTACTTATGTCAGACTATTGATCTAGTGTTAAGCCCATACAGTGGGACCAGATTTTTTTTTCAAATCACTATATATACTTTGCTTTTTTATTAGTAACAATCCAAGGGGAGTCCTGTCTTACCTTCATTTGCTGGTATTAGGACAGACCAAATTCTCAGCCCTTTATACTAGTCCCACATTTCAAAATGTTTAGTGTAAATATAAAGGCAGTCTTCATTTTGTTTTTCCTGCCAAATGAACTGAAAACATTCCCATTTATTTTTCTTTGGAAAGCAAATGAAACAGACTTACTTTTCAAGTTTCTGTATACCTAAGATTAACATTACATATTTAGAAAATTGTCAGAACCTCTGAAGTTGCCATCATTCATGCAGCGTAACAAACACCCTTAATTTATAAAAAGCCAGAAACATATTCCTTACATTAATGTCATGATCTTTTTCCTTATTAAATAAGAACAACAAAAAAGATATTGTCCTTGCTGATGATATTTTCTGTCAGTGTTAGCTTCATGAAAGACTGATCCTCTTCAGGTCACATTTCTGCATGAGGGAGAAAGCAGGCCCATGCTGATTACAGAGCACAATCTTGTCCTGGTATCAGTCAACAAAGACAGGACAGGGCCCACCCTGCATTTATATCATTGATTTTAATGGTTGACTAGTATTGTACATATGGACATTCGATTAATTAATTGTGGCTTGTGATATTTAGAATCATTCACTTATTTTCTACTGTTACAAAGTGTTGTTAGGAACATCATTATTATTCATAAATGCTAACAGACAGATAGTATTTTAATACTCTTTCAAATAAAATTCTCAAGTCAAAAATACATGCAGAAAGAGTCAAAGAGATACCTCAGTGATTATGAGCACTGACTGCTTTCAGAGAATTTGGATTTCATTACAAAAATCCAAATATCAGCTCACAACCAAGTGTAATACCAGTCTTAGTGAATCCAATTTTCATTTCTTGACTCTGAGCACAAGGAATATATTCATACATATAAAAATTAATTTTTTAAAAAGTATGAGGTCTAAGGATTTAGCTTAGTTGGTATCATGTTTCCCTACAAAGTGAAACCCTAGGTTTGATACTCAGGTCATGATAATCCAGAAAGGGGTATAAGAAGTTCAGATCATCCTCATTTACCTAAGGAGTCCAAGGTTAACCTGAAATATATCAGACTACTCCCCCAAAATAAGAACTTAAAGCAAAACAGGATTGGTGTGGCCTAAAATCACACAGCCATCACTTAGAAAATTAAAGCAAATAAAGATGCCTTTGAAGCCACCTGGGGTTATGTTGCAAGTTCTGGGTCAATTTAGGTTTCAGAACAAGGCCTTATGTCAACGAAACAAAATAAAAAGAAGCACATCGAAAAAAAAAAAGCATAAAATTAAATATATGCAATTTTATTTGAAACAACTTTTCTAAGTTTCATAATAACATTTTTACCCTGAAGAAGACTGTGGAGGCAAAATACTTTACCCCAATAATTGGGAAGTTGATGCAGGAGTACTAGAAGCTCAAAGCCAGTATGCACTTCATATGGAGATATTATCTTTTAAAACACATTCCCTATCCCATAGAACTACCTGTTCTAAGTGTATATAATGGTCCATATGGTATATGGAATGCTACCCTTTCAGTGTGTATGTAGAAAAGAGCAAAACTGCTGAGGTAATTTGAATATACTTGGCCCATGGGAAATGGCAGTATCAGGAGGTGTAGCCTTGTCAGAATAGGCATGGACTTGTTGGAGTGTGTCACTGTATAGATGGTCTTTGAACTCCTGTGCTCAAACTCTGCCCAGTGTGAATAATGCAATCTCCTGCCTGTCATTGGATCAAGATGTAGAGCTCTCAGTTCCTTCCTCAGCACCATGTCTTCTGGGATGATGCCATACTTCCTGCCATGACAATAGTGGACTGAATCTCTGAAACTGTCAATCAGACCCAATTAAATGTTGTTTCTTATCAGAGATGGCTTTGTCATTGTGTCTCTTCACAGCAATAGAAACCCCAAGTTGCCTGCTATTTCTGTTTCTGTGTAGATAAGTAATCTAATCTTTGTCTCAGAAAAGTATGTTTCTCAAATTTTAGAACTTCCAAAAATGAAAAAAATGTTATGATCTGTATATGTAAAATTCTAAGCTGATAATGCAAAAGATCTGAGGTCCAAGAGAAAGGCTGTTGGGGTATTGTCCTAAAAGGGAAGAAGTCAGTAAATGAATGATGACACAATGAAGAAACGAATGCAGTGCAGTCTCCTTAAAAACTATTGCAGAAATGACCCTGATATAGCTATCTCTTCTGAGACTATGCCAGTGCCTGGCAAATACAGAAGTCAATGCTCATAGTCATCTATTGGATGGAACACAGGGCCCCCAATAAAGCAGCTAGAGAAAATACCCAAGGAGCTGAAGGGGTTTGAAACCCTCTAGGTGGAACAACAATATGAACTAACCAGTACCCCCAGAGCTCATGTCTCTAGCTGCATATGTAG
>CACVCL010031528.1:0-29466 GCA_902729485.2 Mus minutoides | reverse complement strand
GTGTGTGTGTGTGTGTGTGTGTGTGTGTGTGTGTGTGTGTGCATTTCTCCTGCCTTCTCTTTGTTTTTGCTTTATCCTGTTTTGTTTGTTTTTAATTTGCCTGTTTGTTTTCTAAAGAGAAGAAAAAAGGTGTGGACTTGGATGGGTTGGAAGGTGTGGAGGATCTGGGAGGAAATGGGAGAGAGAAAAATCATGATCAGAATATATTATATGGAAGAATATAAAAACAATCAAAGCAATTGTTAACTCCTAGGGAAACAAAAGTTCATTCAGGAAAGTTATCCATTATACATTCCATTCTGGTGCTTAGCAATAAATAAAATTTACATAATAAAAATGATATGCATATAGAACAATTTAAGTGGAAATGTGATGTAACGCTAATGGCAGAATGTATAAAAACTCATTGGGCTGGGATGGAGCAGTATACAGGAAAGCAACACTGTCAGTTTCCAGTTAGTAAACCAATCAATAGTCTAAAGTAAATGCCAAGTGGGCTGGGAATGCAGCTTGGTTGCCTAGCCCTGTATTCAGCCCCCAGTACCACACAAACAAGGTTATGGAGGTATACATCTATAAACCCAGCACTGGGGATGTGAAGGCAGGAGACTCTGAAGTTCATGTTTAATCTCAGCTACATAGCAAGTTCACGGCAAACCTGGAATACATGAGACTTTCTCAAAAGAAAAAAAGAAAGTGAACTAATTTCCAAGAAAGAGCAAGGTAAGTATTATTGACTGTTGGTATCCATGGGAGATAGGTTCTAGACTCCCACAGCGATGCAATAAATAAATACTCAAGTTCTTTATAAAAATGGTATAGCATTTGCACATAACCTGAACACATCCTTCTATATCCTTAAGTCATCTCTGGATTGTTTATGCCAACTAATACAGGACACTACCATATGAAATGCTACCAATGTTGCTTAAGGAGTCACAACAAGAAAAAATTGCTCGTATTTGCTCAGATCTAATGTAGGGTTTCCCCTGCTGAATGTGTATGATCCACAAAGGGTGGACTGGATATTTTCTAAAAATATTAAACAGTGCATAAGAAAGGGAAAAATAATGAGTGGGGGGCCAGTGAGATGGCTCAGTGGATAAAGGAAACTGCTGTCAAGTCTGACTACGTGAGTTTGATCCCAAGGACCCGTATGATGGAAGGAGAGAATCAACTCCCAAGCCCTGCAAGTCATCTGACTTTCTTCACACCCAGTCCCAACACATTTAAATTTAAACAGAGTGTTTGGTTTTGGAGAGGACTGTCCACAACTAAGAAGGTAGCTTTGTATACGTTTATTACTTTAAGATTTAAAATGAAATAAGAAAGAACAAAGCAAAGAAGAAATGCTATTAAATGGGGGCACATCATCAGGGAAAGCTAGGCCCACTTCCGTTCTGTGAAGATCCTGGCAAGCCATCCCATGAATACGGACCATGGACCATTGCGCACAGATCAAATTAGGTGGGGTTCAAGGGCATGAAGGTCCTCATGCTGGTTTCTATGCATACTTCTCTCCATGCTAGCCAAATGGAAACACAGCAGCTATTGTGTATGGAGGGCTTACTGCAGACAAAATAACACGAAGCAATTTCCCACTATTGGCTGATTCCCTATCAATTCCTGAGGTAGGAAAGAGTCTGTGGAACATTTCCCATTTTCAAGTAAGGAAACCAAGCCCAAGGAAGGATGAAAAACTAAACTAGGGTCTGTGGGATTTTCTCTTGCCCCTGAAGATAAAGGGAATGAGAAGGGGAAAAAAAAACCCTATTAGTACCTTTTTTATTTTCATGGTGCATTTGTTTTGCCTTTCTCAAAGATAAATGACAGGTAGAGTGAAACCTTGAGAAAAACGTGGTGAAGGACTAAGCCAGCTTGGACTGTAGCGAAGTCAGGTCACTGTGGGATGGAGGAGGCCCAAAGATGCGCTGAACCAACAGAAAGCCAAGCCTGCTTAAAGTCAGACACAAATCTGTCCAATCATTAAGGGGGAAATTGCCAAGCTTGAAGCATTTATAAATCACCCCAAACTAATCAACCATTTAAGGACAATCCCATAAAAATATAAAAGGGACCACAGCAGGCTGCTCTTGAGAGATAAATGGCTTTGCAGCCTCATGGGGGGGTATGCAAATTTGACATTAGCAGGCATTTTCTGAATGATAAGTTGGTTTGCTTTTGAGGCAACAGCTCACTGAGAAGCAGAGGATGGTTTTGAGTTGAGCTAAGTGTCCAAGAAGCTCCAGGAAGGTATTTCTTAGAGATGCTTGTGATAGGAGATCTGAAGAGAGGTGGAAACTCCGGTTGTTCCGTGATGGGGCTGGTGCTCCAGCCACTCAAGAGATCAAGGCACAAGCAGGGCACACAGACACTCACTTCTGTCTCAGGGTCTCTCAGGCTCTTCTCTCACCACCAACATCTCAGTGTTGGCCAGATAGGAGCCACCTTTTATGGATGACTATAATTGTCACTGTCACCCAATATCTCCTATTTCCAGATGAGGTATTGAGACCTAATGAGTTAAATGATGAGCCACAGAAATATATGCTCCTGTGAGCATGACTTCATCAGAAAGGGTCTTTTGAGACATAACTAAGAAACTTGAGATTGTGGCTGACTACCCAGGTAGATGATAAATCCAATAAGTGTCCTCGTAACAGAGAAGAAGAATAAGAGAGGGGAGTGCTGTGTGATGGCAACACAATAGTAGGATTTCACACAGTAGTGGACTGCATTAGGTACAATAGGCAATCCAGGGATGACTTAAGGATACAGGAGGATGTGTGCAGGTGGTGTGCGAATGCTACACCATTTTTATAAAGAACTTGAGCCTTTATATATTTGTATGTCTGTTTAATTTTAAATGGCAGAAATCATTCAAGAAACATGAGGTGGTTTACTATCAAGAGCTCCTAAAGTAGCCAATGCGGCAGCTCATACCCATCACCCAAGCTCCTGGAAGGCAGAAGCAGGAAGATTGCTGCGAGTTCAAGCCATCCTGAATACATAGTGGGCACCTAAACAGAAGTCATAAAGTTAAAACTGAAGTCAGTTATGGAAGCAAACATCTGGGATCCCGACTCTCACGAGGCTGCAGTCAGAGTTCCAGTAGTGTGATAACACTCCAAGTCGCAGGAAATCCCGGACTACACAGTGAGACCCTATCTTGTAAGTAAGTAAGTAAGTAAGTAAATAAATAAATAAATAAATAAATAAAGCATCTTACTGATAATATATGTAATAGCTGTTGATGAATTTAGCAAGTATTCTTAATTTTTAAAATTAGCTAGAATAAAAAGAACTGCTTTACTAAAGATGGTTTGTATGACTCTTTTACTTTTTATTCTTGTGATTGATTGATTGATTGATTGATTGATTGATTGATTTTGTATGCCATAGCATGCATGTAGAGAACAGAGGACAATCTATAGAGATCTGTCATCTCCTTCCACCATGTGGGGCCCAGGGACTAAATTCAAGGATCCTTTATCTTATGTGTGAAACAAACCAACACTTTCATTTTCTCTGACCTCTGAGACTGAACATAGCTTTCATTATAAAGGTAACAAGTGTCCCTGACTCTGCTGGTAATGGAAATTGCAAATATCTTCACAACACCAATATTACTTATAAAAATTCTTAACTTGAGGTTGAAATTAACCACACCTAGCAGATAAGCCCATAGGTATGGTTATTGATAACCTGGGTGAGAAACCACTTTGACTATTGTTCTGAGATTTTAAAAACTAGTTTATCAATCAATCTTACATTGCTGATCTTTTTGAGGTTTGAAATGTAATAGACAGTGTGTGTGTGCGTGTGTGTGTGTGTGTGTGTGTGTGTGTGTGTGTGCACACGCGCGCACGCACGCGCGTGTAGCAATTCTGTGGTCAGCAATGTAGTTGAAAAAGATTATGACAGAGCTGAGAAAGTCCCTGTGCCCGGTGATGCGGCAACTGTAAGGTCCTTACACAAGGCACTATCTATGAGTTTGTGTTGATGCTGATGTAATCTATCCCATAGCTGCTATTAAAACACACCATATACACTAGAACTGTGGGCATTTGACAATGAAGATAAACAACTATATTCATGTATTTACTATATGTTTATCATTATTATAAAGTCTACTTCTATTAATATATATTATACTTTATAGTTATATTATTATAATTATATATATACTATATATGCACATTTATGTTTTTAAATAAGATGATATGTAGGAGCCAGGGAGATGGCTTAGTTAGTAAAAAGTACTTGTTGCACAAGCATAAAGACTTGAATTCAAATTCCCAGTTCCTAGACCTAAAAACTGGGTGTGGTCACCTGTCCCTATAACCCCAGTACTACAGGGGGGGGGGGTGTCAGATAGGTCATGGAAGCTTGCTGTGTGCCAACCTTACTGAATTGGTGAACTACAGGTTCAGTAAGAGACTTTGTCTTTTTTAAAATTCATTTAATTTTATTTTTTTTTACTTATTTGCACTACATCCCATTCACTGCTCCCCTCCTGTCATCCCTTCCCACAATCCTTCCCCAATCTCTTCTCCCCTTCTCCTCTGAGCCAGTAGGATCTCCCCGGTATCCCCAACCCTGGCACTTTAAGTCTAGGTGCTTCCATGGCAACCCAGGTACAGGCAACAGCTTTTGGGATAGCTCCCGTTCCAGTTGTTCAGGACTCACATAAAGATCAAGCTACATATCTGCCACACATGTGCAGGGAAGCCTAGGTTCCTGACTATATTCTTTGGTTGGTGGTTCAGGCTCTGGGAGTCCCAAGGGTCCAGGTTAGTTGACTCTGTTGGCCTTTCTGTGGAGTTGCTATCCCCTTCAGGGCCCACAATCCTTCCTCCTATTCTTCAACAAGAGTCTCACCCTAACATTATTAATGATACTCTGTTATGCTTGCAGACAGGAGCAGTTTGTCCTCTGAGAGGCTCCGCCCCCCCCGCCCCCCCCCAGTAGCTGACTCAGACACAGCCAAACAGTGGATGGAGCTTGGGGACTCTTATGAGAAAGAAACATTGTGTTAAAGGACCATAGCAAAGACTGATAAAGCAGGATAATATTTCCCCCATGGCTTCTACACTCACACCTACATACACACACATAGATGCACACCGAACACTCGCACACACATACACACATTCGTAGTAACAATGACAAGTTGACTGTATATCACAGCTCTCTTCTATAGCTCCTTCAGAAATGTCCCCAAAGAGGCAGTCGTATATGAGGTGACAGCTCCATGTGTATTATCACCCTGAAGACCTTTCAGTGGGACAAAATGCAGAGGTGAACCATCTTGAGTCTGTGTATGTTTTTGTGTTAAACAAGTAAAAACAAATTCTAAAAAAGCCATATACTATAAGGGTATAAAGATAAAACTGTGGAGTCCATTCCAATGGATATATCTACAAAACACCTAAGGCTTGGGGAACAAACGAGGGGATGGAAAGACTGTAAGAGCCAAAGGATCATGGATTTGAATGTAAGATTGTGTCTCCTGGTAACATGAGAAGCTATACTTATAAAGTCTCACCAGCACAACTGCCCATCATGAGCGGAACACGGATGACAATGGTAGACATGCCAAACAGGACAGGAAAAGCCCATGCGGCCTCAACCTACACAAAGAGCTATAGTCACCCGAGGAGAGCTTCCAGTGGAAGAGGTGGGGCTTCCTGAGAAGACCATTGAGTTTTCCAGTACCAAACACTCAGCCCTGAAAACATACGCACACACGACATTATATAGACTGAATAGATTATATTTAGGAAGATAAATGCATATACATGTATGCATGCATTGACAGCTGGAGAAAGAAAGACCATGATTTTGAAGACTAGTGGGGAGAAGTATTGTGGGGCAATGGGCTGTGCACAGGACAGCCTGGTCTCCAGTCGAGCTTAAGTCTTGAACCCTGGAGGGACCCGATGGGTGGTAGTTTCCACCTACATGGGACAGAAGGCTTTCAATCTTGTCTCCTAGACCCCTGGCTCCTGTCGAAGTTACTGCCTCCACAGCCCCCACAGGGGAGGTCTATGGCTATCAGTCACACAGACAATGTCCCAAGCTTCTGACATTCTGGCTAGACTCCACCCCCACAGGTGGAGACAATAGCCAGGTATGCTCCTCCCCACAGTTACCTGGCAACAGCAAGATAGCCCAGCTTGGCCCCTCCTCTCTCTTTAAGCTTTTACCTTTCTTACTCTCTAGCCTTCTTTCTCTCTTTCCCTTCTCTCCTCTCTCCACGTGGCCATGGCCGGCCTCTCTCTTTCTACGTTCTCTCCTTTCTCCCTGCCTTTCTACAATAAAACTCTAAAACCATAGACTGTCTCTGATCATGAAGGCTTGAATGATGGGATGGGCTTTCTCCTAAGGAGCCTCATCTAATCTCCAGCCAGAAGGCAATCCTGTGCTCCAGCCACAGACCTGACCAAGGACTCTCACCCGTGCAGGAACCATCCATCACCGCCCCTCCCGCTGCCCTCTCCTTTCATCCCCAGGGCTGAGTGCTGCCCTGGGGCCCCTATTCTGTCCTTAGCTCCTCCACCGTATACAGCGTGGGATACTGGAGGCTGAGAACCTGGTACCTGGGACTGCCCCTTGTCCACCACCTGCTGAGTGGGGACAGTGGCGTAACACAGCCAGATGCCCACCTGGGGCCACGTGGAAAGTGTGCGCAGTCCTCACGTGTCTGTCCTCCCAGAGCAACAGGACTCTGGCAGAATGCGGGGTTTTCTCCTTCTCCCCTCTTGCCCCCATACCCAAGGCCCCGCAAAGTATATGGGAAGGTTTGGAGGGAGGAAAGGAAAGGGAGAATTGTAATTATAATTTCAGAAAATAAAAAATCATATACTGTAAGAATATAAAAATAATATTTATATAGTTATGTATTATATTTGCTTTTAAATGTTTTAATTAAAACCCTATGTGCTACATTCACTCCAGTAGTGACAAACTCGACAGGACCCTAAAACCTGGGTGCTGTCCCGAGGCAAAAAGTTCATGGAAACTTAGTCTCCTGGAACCATGGCATCCTGTATAAAAGAATGCTCCAATGTCCTTGCTTTAGTTGGTAAATGGATCTGTGTGCTTTCCCTTAATATTGTTTTATTATAAGTGCTCCTAAAGATTGAATTTTTGACATAGCTAAGTTAGATTCTAGGCAGTCCTTGATCTGACCCTGAGCATAGATAGCTAAGTCATTGCCCTACACAGGAATTTACCATTATCTAGGAAGAAGGAAGTTTGTGATCTAAGGAGGAAGCAGAGTAGATACTTAGAACTGTAGATAGCTGAGTTACACCCATACACAAGTATTTACAATAGCCTAGGGGTAAGGTGAACTATACAATAGACTAGAGTAGGAACTATGGCAAGGGCAGAAAGTTTAAGCTTACTTTAGGTGGGGCTGTTTTTTATCCCAGTTGTTAACATTGAATTTTATCCCAGTTGGTTCCCACCAGTCCTTCCATGTTTGCATTTCTCTGTTTTATGTAAGAATCCAGTAACCTCATTGTCACCTAACTTCCCTATTTTCTTCTGTATAAAAAGTTTGATGCTCTGGGGGCTGGTGAGATGGCTCAGCGGGTATGAGCACTGACTGCTCTTCTGAAGGTCCTGAGTTCAAATCCCAGCAACTACATGGTGGCTCACAACCATCCTTAGTGAGATCTGACACCCTCTTCTGGTGTGTCTGAAGACAGCAACAGTGTACTTACATATAATAATAAATAAAATCTTAAAAAAAGTTTGATGCTCGATTTGACAAATTACATTCAGATCTAGCACACTCTCTTGCGTCTGTCTGTCAATTCCAGCCGACTCTATGCCCATCTGCCGGAACCCCTGATTCCCACGTGTACTGGCTAGGTTTGTGTCAACTTGACACAGCTGGAATTATCACAGAAAAAGGAGTTTCAGTTGGGCAAATGCCTCCATGAGATCTAGCTGTGAGGCATTTTCTCAATTAGTGATCAAGGGCCCCTTGTGGGTGGGACCATCTCTGGGCTGGCAGTCTTGGGTTCTATAAGAAAGCAGGCTGAGCAAGCCAGGGGAAGAAAGCCAGTAAAGAACATCCCTCCATGGCTTCTGTATCAGCTCCTGCTTTCTGATCTGCTTGAGTTCCAGTCCTGACTTCCTTTGGTGGTGAACAGCAGTATGGAAGTGTAAGCCAAATAAACCCTTTCCTCCCCAACTTGCTTCTTGGTCATGATGTTTGTGCAGGAATAGAAACCCTGACTAAGACACCACGGATTGAGGGTGGCCGATTAGGCCCGGTCCATGGCACCTATAGAGTAAAAGCTCATTACTGAACTTTTAAGTAAATCTAGTGTAACCTGTGTGTTTAGTGCTTATAATGCCTACAGCAGTTACAGTAATTTCTTAGGTCTTCATAGTCCTTGCATGCTATTCAGCTAAAATGGCATTACTCCTACATGTAGCATTAATATTAAGTCCTGTGTCATACAGTTATATTTTTTCATTCCTTATACCATATTTTTCACTGAAAATTTTATGTTCCGATATGTAAATACTTAATATTTGCTACCATTGCCTATAGTATCCAGTATAGAGATATTGCAAAGTTCATAGCCCAGAAGCAATACTCTGTACCACATAGCCTAAAATTTGTTGGGTTAGCTGACCTGGATCTACACAGTTGTACTTAATGATAAGTACACAGCACACAAGGTGGAAATCCCCTAACAGTGAATCTTAGACCAATCCCACTCTTAAGTAGCACATTGTGGTGCACAATAGGTAATGAGTAGTGTAATCAAGACATTTAGTGTGTCATCCCTCCACAGAGTTTCTCTGAGATTGCTTGAGATCTAATTTATTAGCAGATTTCAAGCATGTGATATGTTAGTACTAACTATGGGCATCACATATGGGATCTAAAATGAATTGAGCATATGTGCTGAATGCATAAAAAAAGATTAGAGCTGGTGGCAAAGGAAATAGAATATTGATCAAAGGATATGGACTTTCAAGTATGGACAAATAAGGTCTGGAAAGCCACCACCCAGCAAAGTAACTGCAGTTATAATAGATTATAAACAGCACCCAAGAAGGGGGCCTAAGTTCCCACAGGAGGAGTAATGAGAACCGGTGACATATAGTATGTTAAGGGAAAAAAATATCCCTAATAATGGAGAGAGTTAGTTCCTAGACACCACAAGGGTGCCCCGACCTCATTCATCTTCTGGCCTTTCATACCCAGCCCAGGACCTGGCACATAGGAGATGTGCTGCAATAACCAAGCCCTGCTAACATTCCTGCCACATCTCCTCCAACAGGGCACAATGAGATTGTACCACTCAAGTATTCAAGGTTGTCATTTAGAGCTAGCTCTGTCATTCTTATCTGTTTGTGTCTTTGAGAGAAGGAAGAACTTCTCTGTCCTCTCTTTGACTGTTCCTTGCTAATCTTTCCCTTGCACCCACATCCTTGCACTGGGCAGAATCTGTTCTCGCCAACAGTAACACCCAAGGGGAGGCACAATGTCCATGCTAGAGACCAACTGCTGGATCACTACCTGCAGCTTATGTTATGATGCCTACCCAGGAACTGAGGGTGCAACTGTAAGGCTGCAGACTCAACAGAGTTGAGGAAAGGAACACTGCCCCAGCTGTTGAGTTTGCAAATGTCTTCATGCCCATTGCAGATTCTCTGTGATCACTGCCTGCTCTATTATTTAGCTCAGCATCTCCTCTCAGAAGACTAAACCATAACAATACTGTGATGGTCACCCAGATGCCCCAATGTGACTGCTGAAAGGAGGGCTTGCCATGGGAGCAGATAAGACTCTGAAGTTCTGAGTTGGTGGGGGTGGGGGGGTGCTGGTCATGGTACTGGTAGTGGTGGTGTTGCTGCTGCTGGTGGTGGTGGGTGTATGGACACTCCAGAACCTATCTGTCCACATGTAGAAGCCAAAGGTTAACACTCTATGTCCTCTATGACTTTAATTTTTAACATAGGGTCTCATACTGAATCTGAAGTTTGATGACTACCTAGCTAGCAGGTGGATCTGTCTCTTTGTCCAAGAATTGGAGTGCTGCCACACCCACGTGTTTTAAATTGCATGCTGGGAATCCAAACTCTGCTCCTTAGACTTGAGCTGCAAGCACCTTATCTATTGAGGGTTTCCCTAGCACTTTCCACTGCCATCTGCATCAGCCAGCAAGGAGCAAAACAGCTGTGCTTCTTGGTTATTTCAGGATTGCTGTGATTGGCTAATGAGATGTCCCAAGCCTGAGACTGATTAATGTGAATCATAACCTTGTCTGCGACTCCCTCTTGGTAGCCCTCTCTGCCACAACAAAAAACAGGCTTTCTGCACAGTCAACACTTTTCATAATGTTAATAAGACCACTCCAGGGGTGTTATCAGGCTGGCTGAGTGTTGCACTTTCTGATGCCCAAGAAGAGAGGGAGCAAGGAAGGACAGAGCTAAGAAGTGACTTGTTAAGTTATAAGAACAACCATTTATGTGTCCTTTTGCCTAAAGCTTCAGATACCTCAGCTGAAAGTATGTACCAGTGAGTGGTGTCACGTTGAACAGCTGTGACTTTCTTGTATTCAGCCATCTGCCTTCATGTATTTTTAATGCATTGCTTTTAGCTTGGTGACCTCTAGCATGGACATTGAGCCTCTACTTTGGTCTCACTGTTGCTGAAAACAAACCCAGCCCTATAAAAGGATGTGGGCACAGCGGAGAGACCACCAAGGAGTGGACAAAGAAGAGACAGGCAAATTCATTTCTCTCAAGTGCAGAAGTAGCTAAGAAAGACAGATGCATCTCTAGAATGAAATTCAGGCTAGGTATTTTTTTTTCATTTTTTTTATTAGATAGTTTCTTCATTTACATTTCAAATGCTATCCCAAAAGTCCCCTATACCCTCCGCCTGCCCTATGCCCCTACCCACCCACTCCCACTTCTTGACCCTGGCGTTCCCATTTATAGACCATAAATGGGTATATAAAGTTTGCTAGAACAAGGGGCCTCTCTTCCCAATGATGGCTGACTAGGATATCTTTTGCTACATATGCAGCTAGAGACACAAGCTCTGGGGGGGTACTGATTAGTTCATATTGTTGTTCCACCTATAGGATTTCAGACCCCTTCAGCTCTTGGGTACTTTCTCTAGCTCCTATATTAGGGGCCCTGTGTTCTATCCTATAGATGACTGTGAGCATCCACTTCTGTATTTGCCAGGCACTGGCAAAGCCTCACAGGGCACAGCTATATCAGGGTCACTTCAGCAAAATCTTGCTGGCGTATGCAATAATGTCTGCATTTGGTGGCTGATTATGGGATGGACCCCTGGGTGTGGCAGTCTCTGTATGGTCCATTCTTTCATCTTAGTTCCAAACTTTCTTTCTGCAACCCCGTCCATGGATAATTTATTCCCTATTCTAGGGAAGAATGAAGTATCCATGTGTTGTTGGTCTTCCTTCTTGATTTTCTTGTGTTTTGGAACTTGTATCTTGGGTATTCTAGATTTCTGGGCTAATATTCACTTATCAGTGAGTGCATATCAAGTGACTTCTTTTGTGATTGGGTTACCTCACTCAGGATGATATCCTCCAGATACATCCATTTGCCCAAGAATTTCATAAATTCATTGTTTTTAATAGCTGAGTAGTAATCCATTGTGTAAATGTACCACATTTTCTGTATCCATTCCTCTGTTGAGGAACATCTGGGTTCTTTCCAGCTTCTGACTATTATAAATAAGGCTGCTATGAACATAGTGGAGCATGTGTCCTTATTACCAGTTGGAACATCTTCTGGATGTATGCCCAGGAGAGGTATTGCTGGATCTAGTGGTAGTACTATGTCCAGTTTTCTGAGGAACTGCCAGACTGATTTCCAGAGTGGTTCTACAAGCTTGCAATCCCACTAGCAATTGAGTGTCCCTCTTTCTCCGCATCCTCACCAGCATCTACTGTCACCTGAACTTTTAATCCTAGCCATTCTGACTGGTGTGAGGTGGAATTCTCAGGGTTGTTTTGATTTACATTTCCCTGATGATTAAGGATGTTGAACATTTTTTCAGGTGCTTCTCAGCCCTTCAGTATTCCTCAGTTGAGAATTCATTGTTTAGCTCTGTACACCATTTTTAAATGGGGTTATTTGAATTTCTGAAGTTCAGCTTCTTGAGCTCTTTGTATATATTGGATATTAGTCCTCTATCAGATTTAGGATTGGTAAAAATTCTTTCCCCATCTGTTGGTGGCCTTTTTGTCTTTTGCCCTACAGATGCTTTGCAATTTTATGAGGTCCCATTTGTCTATTCTTGATCTTACAGCACAGGCCATTGCTGTTCTGTTTAGGAATTTTTCCCTGTGCCCATATCTTTGAGGGTTTTCCCCACTTTCTCCTCTATAAATTTCAGTGTCTCTGGTTTTATGTGGAGTTCTTTGATCCACTTAGACTTGAGCTTTGTACAAGGAGATAAGAATGTATCAATTCTAATTCTTCTACATGATAACTGCCAGTTGTGCCAGCACATTTTGTTGAAAATGCTGTCTTTTTTCCACTGGATGGTTTTAGATCCTTGTCAAAGATCAAGTGACCATATGTATGTGGGTTCATTTCTGGGTCTTCAATTCTATTCCATTGATCTACCTGTCTGTCACTGTACCAGTACCATGCAGTTTTTAATCACAATTGCTCTGTAGTACAGCTGTCAGGAGTGGTGATTCCACCACAGGTTCTTTTATTGTTGAGGATAGTTTTTGCTATCCTAGGTTTTTTATTATTCCAGATGAATTTGCAAATTGCCCTTTCTAACTCAGTGAAGAATTGAGTTGGAATTTTGATGGGTATTGCATTGAATCTGTAGATTGCTTTCGGCAGGATAGCCATTTTGACTATATTAATCTTGCCAATCCATGAGCATAGGAGTTCTTTCCATCTTCTGAGATCTTCTTCAATTTCTTTCTTCAGAGACTTGAAGTTCTTATCATACAGATATTTCACTTTCTTAGTTGGAGTCACGCCAAGGTATTTTATATTTTTAGTGACTATTGTGAAGGGTGTTGTTTCCCTAATTTCTTTCTCATCCAGTTTATCCCTTGTGGAGAGAAAGGCCACTAATTTGTTTGAGTAAATTTTATATCCAGCTACTGTGCTGAAGCAGTTTAGGAGATCTCTGGTGGAATTTTTGGGGTCACTTATATATACTATCATATCATCTGCAAACAGTGATATTTTGACTTCTTCCTTTCCAAATTGTATCCCCTTGATCTCCTTTTGTTGTTGAATTGCTCTGGCTAGGACTTCAAGTACTATATTGAATAGGTAGGGAGAATGTGGGCAGCCTTGTCTAGTCCCTGATTTTAGTGGGATTGCTTCGAGTTTCTCTCCATTTACTTTGATGTTGGCTATTGGTTTGCTGTATATTGTTTTTATTATGTTAGGTATGGGCCTTGAATTCCTGATCTTTCCATGACTTTTATCATGAAGGGGTGTTGGATTTTGTCAAATGCTTTCTCAGCATCTAACATGATCATGTGATTTTTGTCTTTGAGTTTGTTTATATAGTGGATTATGTTGACAGATTTCTGTACATTAAACCATCCCTGCATTCCTGGAATGAAGCCTACTTGGTCACGATGGATGATCGTTTTTGATGTGTTCTTGGATTCGGTTTGTGAGGATTTTATTGAGTATTTTTGCATCAATATTCATAAGGGAAATTGGTCTGAAGTTCTCTTTCTTTGTTGGATCTTTGTGTGGTTTAGGTATCAGAGTAATTGTGGCTTCATAGAATGGATTGGGTAGAGTACCTTCTGTTTCTATTTTGTGGGCTAGTTTGAGGAGAGTTGGAATTAGTTCTTCTTTGAAAGTCTGATAGAACTCTTCACCAAACCTACCTGGTCCTGGGCTTCTTTTGGTTGGGAGACAATGACGGCTTCTATTTCTTTAGGGAAAATGGCAGTGTTAAGATGGTTAATTTGATCCTGATTTAACTTTGGTACCTGGTATCTGTCTAGGAAGTTGTCCATTTCATCCAGGTTTTCTAGTTTTGTTGAGTATAGCCTTTTGTAGTAGGATCTGATGATGTTTTGGATTTCCTCAGGTTCTGTTGTTATGTCTCCTTTTTCATTTCTGATTTTGTTAATTAGGATGCTGTCCCTGTGCCCTCTAGTGAGTCTGGCTAACGGTTTATCTATCTTGTTGATTTTCTCAAAGAACCAGCTCCTGGTTTGGTTGATTCTTTGAATAGTTCTTTTTGTTTCCACTTGTTTGATTTCAGCCCTAAGTTTGATTATTTCCTACCATCTACTCCTCTTGGGTGAATTTGCTTCCTTTTGTTCTAGAGCTTCTAGGTGTGCTGTCAGACTGCTAGTATATGCTCTCTAGTTTCTTTTTGGAGGCACTCCGGGCTATGAGTTTTCCTCTTAGGACTGATTTCCTTGTGTCCCATAAGTTTGGGTATGTTGTGGCTTCATTTTCATTAAACTCTAAAAAGTCTTTAGTTTATTTCTTTATTTCCTTTTTTTTTTTTTTTTTCCGAGACTGGGTTTCTCTGTATAGCCCTGGCTGTCCTGGAACTCACTTTGTAGACCAGGCTGGCCTCAAACTCAGAAATCCGCCTGCCTCTGCCTCCGGAGTGCTGGAATTAAAGGTGTGTGCCACCACGCCTGGCTTTCTTTCTTTATTTCTTCCTTGACCAAGGTATCATTGAGGAGAGAGTTGTTCCATTTCCACGTGAATGCTGGCTTTCTATTATTTATGCTGTTATTGAAGATCAGCCTTACTCCATGGTGATCTGATAGGATGCATGAGATAATTTCAATATTTTTGTATCTGTTGAGGCCTGTTTTGTAACCGATTATATGGTCAATTTTGGAGGAGGTACCATGAGGTGCTGAGAAGAAGCTATTTCCTTTTGCTTTAGGATAAAATGTTCTGTAGATATCTGTTAAATCCATTTGTTTCATACCTTCTGTTAGTGTCCATGTGTCTCTGTTTAGTTTCTGTTTCCAGGATCTGCCCATTGGTGAGAGTGGGGAGTTGAAGTCTCCCACTATTATTGTGTGAGGGGTAATATGTGCTTTGAGCTTACTAAAGTTTCTTTAATGAATGTGGCTGCCCTTGCATTTGGAGCATAGATATTCAGGATTGAGAGTTCATCTTGGTAGATTTTACCTTTGATGAGTATGAAGTGCCCCTCCTTGTCTTTTTTGATAACTTTGGGTTGGAAGTCAATTTTATTCGATATTAGAATGGCTCCTCCAGCTTGTTTCTTCAGACAATTTGCTTGGAAAATTGTTTTCCAGCCTTTTACTCTGAGGTAGTATCTGTCTTTATCCCTGAGGTGGGTTTCTTGTAAGCAACAAAATGTTGGGCCCTGTTTGTATAGCCAGTTTGTTAGTCTATTTCCTTTTATTGGGGAATTGAGTTCATTGATGTTCAGAGAAATCAAAGAAAAGTATTTGTGCTTCCTGTCATTTTTGTTGTTAAAGTTGGGAATCTGTTCTTGTGGCTGTCTTCTTTTAGTTTTGTTAAAGGATTCCTTTCTTGCTTTTTCTAGGGTGTAGTTTCCATCGTTGTGTTGGTGTCTTTCCTTTATTATGCTTTAAAGGACTGGATTCGTGGAAAGATATTGTGTGAATTTGATTTTGTCGTGTAATTCTTTGGTTTCTCCATCTATGGTAATTGAGAGTTTTGCTGGGTATAGTAGCCTGGGCTGGCATTTGTGTTCTCTTAATGTCTGTATAACATCTGTCCAGGATCTTCTGGCTTTCATAGTCTCTTGTGAGAAGTTTGGAGTAATTCTAATAGGCCTGCCTTTATATGTTACTTGACCTTTTTCCCTTACTGCTTTCAATATTCTGTCTTTGTTTAGTGCATTTGTTGTTCTGATTATTATGTGTCAGGAGGAATTTCTTTTCTGGTCCAGTCTATTTGGAGTTCTATAGGCTTCTTGTATGTTTATGGGCATCTCTTTCTTTAGGTATGGAAAATTTTCTTCTATAATTTTGTTGAAGATATTTGCTGGCCCTTTAAGTTGAAAATCTTCATTCTTATCTACTCCTATTATCCATACGTTTGGTCTTCTCATTGTGTCCTGGATTTCCTGGATGTTTTGAGTTAGGATCTTTTTGCATTTTTTCATTTTCTTTGATTGCTGTGTCCACGTTCCCCATGGAATCTTCTGCACCTGAAATTCTCTCTTCATCTCTTGTATTCTGTTGCTGATGCTCAAATCTATGGTTCCTGATTTTTTCCCTTAGGGTTTCTATCTCCAGAGTTGTCTCCCTTTGGGTTTTCTTCATTGTTTCTACTTCCATTTTTAGATCTTGGACGGTTTTGTTCAGTTCCATTGCCTATTTGGTTGTGTTTTCCTGTAATTCTTTAAGGGTTTTTTTGTGTTTCTTCTACCTGTTTAGCAGTGTTTGCCTGAAGTTCTTTAAGGACTTCTACCTGTTTAGCAGTGTTCTCCTGTAATTCCTTGAGGAATTTTTGTGTTTCCTCTTTAAGGACTTCTACTTGTTTAGCAGTGTTCCTCTGTATTTCTTTAGGTGAGTTATTAATGACCTTCTTAAAAAATCTTTAATGCCCTTTTAAAAAATCTTCTACTACCATCATGAGATATGATTTTAAATCCACATCTTGCTTTTTGGGTGTGTTGGGGTATCCAGGACTCATTGTGGTGGGCGTACTGGGTTCTGATGATTCCCAGTGATCTTGGTTTCTGTTAGTAAGATTCTTATGTTTGCCTTTCACCATCTGGAAATCTCTGGTGTTAATGTTCAAGCTGTCTCTGGTTGAAGCTTGATCTTCCTGTGTTTCTTTTAGCCTCTGTTAGCACTCCTGGGAGTCCAACTCTCTCCTGAGTTCCAGTAGTCAGAGCACTCTCTGCAGGCAAACTCTCCTATTTCAGGGCAGGTATCCAGCATTCTGGAGCTCTGATCCACCTCCTGAGTTCTGGGGTCAGAATTCTCTCCCTGTAGTCTGACTCTCCTCTGGCAAGGAATGTGCCCAGGGGTCTGGGTCTCAGCTCTGCCTCCTGGCTGAGGATGAAGGCCCAACGGGACCCTGACCAAGAGCTCTGTTGCTTCTATCGTCCACGTGCTCTCAGGTGGTAAGGGGGTCCTGCGTGTGCTAGGGGTCCTGCAGCATGGAGAGTCCTCTGGTGCCCTATATGCCCTTGGCTGGGTTCACGCAGAAGATGGCAGGGGTTACCCTGACCTGAATGGATCCCAGCCTCTGGTCTGGCAGGGTTCCTTTGTCCCTGTTCCTGCTGGCACAAGACCCTCCAAGATTCCTGAAGCTGATGCTGTGTTCCACTCACCCGTGATCCTAAGATGATCCCGAGGTCCTCCGGCATGGAGAGCACTCTGGAGCCCTTAGGGGCCACCGCTGGTCTCAGAAGGAAGATGGCGGGGTGACCCCGACAGGAACAGATCTAGGCTAGGTTTTGAATTCTAGTCAACAATCCTGAACTTAGTCATTGGTCAGTTTTCTTTATAGGGACTCTGGCAAAAATGGTGAACAAACTGGAAGTTGTAAGACAAAGGATGAAGAGAAACATAGACCCTTAGAGTCTATACTCACAATGTGATCCTGATAAGACATTGGTGGAAAGGTCCCCAGGGATTATAATTCAGCCCATTTGACTGGACGTGGACCCACTGTTGCTCCTCCCTGGTGGCTAAAGTGCATTTTTTATACCACTGCACACTGAGCAGGTTCACATGGTTATGAGTCCCATGCAGTTCCTGTCAGTCTAAAATAATGCAAAAAGACAGCCAAATGCAAAAAGATATTCCTGTGTGAACTAAGGTCTGGATGGGGAGGGGGTATGTGAATAACATATTCTACTCGTCCTGACTTAACCAAAAAAGAAGAACCTACTTGCAAAACTATTTCTAAACTTAGATTTTTCTCTACAGTTTCCTTTATGAATGAAGCAGACATTCTCATATCTTTTTCCAGAACCATTAACACTTGGAACATTTCACATAATCCAAGGTAAGTTTTGGCAAGTTAAGGCAATTTTAATAAGGAAAAAAGCCAGAGGTTTACCTTTTCACTTCACCTGACTTAGCATGACATAACACTGGACCTGCTACACTGGCAAATACCTATAACCTCAGCCCTTGGGAGAGCAGGGCAGGATGATCCAGAACACAAGGCCAGCCTTGCCTATACAGCAAGTTTGAGGCCAACTGGGGATACTCAAGGTCCTGTCACAAAAACTGACATTGAGTGGGAGGTAGAGAGTGACTTAAGATCACTTTTCTTAGCAAATTCTGATTTCCATTCCTTGCACAACCAAAAAAGTTACCGGATTCTTTCTTCATAGAAGTTGGCGTGAGTATGTGCATTGCATGTGTGAATTTCTTTGAGAAAAGCAGAGCAATTATGCTTGTGGGAGCCGGAAGTCCATGTCAGATGTCTTCCTCATTTGCTCTCGTGATGTTTGTTCATTTGTCCACACAGGTGAGCTTACAAACCCCAAGGATCCTCCACCCCCAACCTCCCTGGTTCTAGGGAGACAGGCATGGCATGGAGCACTGCTGTGGACACCCTCACTTTTACACCTGGGTTCCGGGAATCAAACCCAGATCCTCAGGCTCTTTCATCAAACACATTACCTGCTCAGGTATGCTATCTCCCTAGCTTCCAGGTCTGTTGTTTAAAGTCACCTTGTAATACAAGAAAATGGAAGTTTAAGCACAAAGGTGATTATGCCCATTTCTTTTACTGAAACCAAACCAAACCACACCTAAGCAAAAAGAAGTAGTTTTGTTCTTTCTCCATTCCTTCACCTGTAATTTCAAGTAATGTTTGTCATTTTAGAGTCTTGCTTGACATTAAAATAATGAGAGTTTAACTTGGCTCTGAAATACCCAGAAAACTATATTTATGAACCACGCACACATTCAGTAGACAGGGAAATGGCAGGCACAAATGCTCTGTGCCAAGGCCCCCAAATCCACCTACAAATAGCCCCTCAATATTCTGTCTTCCTATAAGATCGATCTCCACAAAACAAACATTCCTATTATTTCTTTTTCCAACAGCTCTTTGAAACCATTCCACAGACAAAGGGGAGAGGAGCAAGGTGGCTTTAATCTTTTGGTGACACTGATCCTACCAATTCAGCATTTATGGGAGACTAGCTGTCCCCCTTTTTAATTTCATAAGCCCTAAATTGGTATAAAATGTCCTCTGTGAAATAATATTCCATTGTAATCATGATTTCTTCGGAGGAAAAGAAACGTAAACATGTCAGCATGACACCAGAGAACCACAATGTGTCTTCCTAATACAATAATAGCCCTCAGTTTATGAACCATTCGATGAAACAGCCAAAGGAGAAATGAGATCATTTGGCTCCGGCCGTGGAGTGTAATAGATCTCCCCTTGGTTAGGATAGCTGGGAACAGGCTGGAGTGATTAATGGCAGAGCTGGATGGCGTAAAAACTACTTAATGTAAGAGGGCAATATGCCATGCAAACCAAACTAAAACAATCATAAATATTTTAGGCACCTTATAAAGATTTAAGAATATTTATTCCACATATAAATCCTTCCTGGAGTATCAGCGACAGCTCAGAGTCCAGAGGTCTGGCAGCCTGAAACACACTAGGTACACAAGGGCCGTGTGCCTTCTTTCTGTTTGCATTTTCCTGTAATGATTAAACCAAATTAGTTGGCTAGCAGCTTCCAAAATGAGGCAAAGTCCCCAGTGCCAACCCTTTTACAGCTTCGTCAGCACTTAGGGCTCAGAAAAATCAGATCTTCAAAGCTTTCTAAGGAGGAGTTGGACCCAGAGAGTCCCCTGGGTAGTTGTATGTCATTTCTCAAGTCCTCTATGTCTTTGTTTCATGGAAGAGGCCTTGGAGTAGATGTAGCAATGGGGACTGCATGCCTGCCACAAATGCAGAGTCAAGGCCCAGCCCAGCCCACCAAACCAGCAGCCCCAGATGATACACATGCATATCAGTTTGAGTGGTCCAAAAATCCCTGTCTTCACTCTTACCTCTCTGAAGTTTATTCCTATTTCCTAAGTCCAGGTGGCTCACAGAATACAATAAAAAGTGCAGCTTTGCCATGGGTAAGCCATGGGATTGGCCATAGGATCGTAATTAGCTCCTGGTACCCTTACTATTAGAGTTTGCATGCACATGTCCCAAAGGCCCTGTGGTAAAGGCTTGATTTCTAGAATGGAGCGGATGATGTAACCTTTTAGGGGGTATGGCCTAGTGATAGTGCTTGAGGAATAGTGTGTGTGTCTGTGTGTATGGGGGCGGGGGGGGGAGAGACGGGTGTGCATTGGAGAGTGCAAGCCAAATGACAACCCTGATGCTATTCCTCAGGCACCTTTGATCTTGTTGTTTTGTTGTTTGAGATCAGGTCTCTTACTGACTAGGACCCTGACAAGCACCAAGGCCTGGCTGGCAAGTGCATCTTAGGGTTTGACTCTCTCTATCTCCCCAGCACATGTCAGCAAACAATTTTTGGTATGTATGTTTGGTTGGTTGGTTGGTTGGTTGGTTGGTTGGTTGGTTGGTTGGTTGGGTTTTTTTTTATTTTGTATGTTTGCTTTGATGGATGGATGAACAGATGGAAGGAAGGAAGGAAGGAAGGAAGGAAGGAAGGAAGGAAGGAAGGAAGGAAGGAAGGGTGTTTTTTATGGAATCTCGAGATCAAACCAGAACTCATCAAGCTTGCATACAAGTACATTTCCAAATCGAACTATCTCCCAGGCCCCCTGTGGGTCATTTCTATCTATTCTTATGTCACTTGGGTCACTCTGAGGAATCTAGCAGCAATACCATAAACACACACTTAAGTATAAGCACCCTTGTGGAAAAGTTTATACAGGAAAGAAATGATGTCTCCTGTAATGGCTGGCCAGTCTGGTGGGTGCTACTGTTTCAGTCTCAAAAGACTCCCAAAGGCTCCTGAGATGAACAATTGGTTGCCAGTTCATGATTCTACTGGGAGGCTGTGGAGCCTAGGGGAAGGGAGCTAGGTCCTTGCAGAGCACTGTAGGAGCCTAGGGGAAGGGAGCTAGGTCCTTGCAGAGCACTGTAGGAGCCTAGGGGAAGGGAGCTAGGTCCTTGAAGAGCACTGTAGGAGCCTAGGGGAAGGGAGCTAGGTCCTTGAAGAGCACTGTAGGAGCCTAGGGGAAGGGAGCTAGGTCCTTGAAGAGCACGGTAGGATGCTGAGCCTTTCTTTACTTTTTGGCTCATGGTGGGAGCACTTTTGCCAACCCAGGAGTTCCAGTGACAGAAAGGTCCTTGCCATAACAGTACCCTCAGTGAAACAGGAAGGTCCTTTTCCAAAGGGTTCATGATATGGCTCTGAATGGTAACCCAGACCTCTGTGCCTCCCTCTGTGGGTCTCCCCACCAGTGCAACATGGCAGCTGGCTGCCCTCATAGCAAACTGTCCAAACCCCAAAGCACAAGAGAAGTTGTACAACATTATGTCACGTTGATCCTCTTCAGTCCACTAAATGCTGGAGGAGGGAGGCACAAGGACTAAACTACAATACTTTCAAAAATCACTGTTCCCTTCAACCTTAAACCACTACTGTTTAGAAATGCCAAAGCCCAGTGTTTCTACTGCAGTGTGAAAGTCGGGTGTCAGGGAGGTTTTTAGCGATTGACTAACTATCTGGTTCAACCCAGAAAATATTCTTCATCACCTTTGGTCATCCACTCAATCTTTCTCTAGACTACCCTAAACTAGACAGAGCTTTCTGCAATGTCCCCAGAACCCTATTCTTTCTCATACAGTCTCCACATTACACTGAGGAATTATATGCTTGTTTTGGATTTTGTTTGTTTCTGAGATAGGGTCTCATTACATAGCCTTCCTGGGGGGTGGGGAGCTTCAAATTAGTGATCTTCCTGCCTCTGACTCCCAGATGCTGAGATTTCAGGAATAGGCCACTACATCTGCCTGGCCCTTTTTGCAATTTTTTTGCTAAGCTATTCAGGCTAGTGTTGAACTTTGTCTGTAGCCAAGAGAGGACTCGTGATCTTCTTGCCTCAGTTTCTCCACTATGGCTGAGATTATAGGCCTGCACCATCAGGGTAACTTTTGTCTGTCTGTCTGTCTGTCTGTATGTATGTATGTATGTATGTATGTCTCTCTCTCTCTCTCTCTCTTTCTCTCTCTCTCTCTCCCTCACACATACAAACACACACACACACACACACACACACACACACACACACAAAATCAACCACAGAAGTCCAAGGTGACTGGATCATGTATGATATTTGTCAGTTTGTACATGCCGGAACTTTGTACACCAAAAACCTCTGTTAAAATTGTTTATCTACTCTTTCAGCCAATGCTGTTGGGATTCTATTTCATATTGGAGATGGATCCAGGCATGGTATTACAGAAAGAGCCATGTGCTGTAGGGGGATGGGGTAGGGCAGGTTTCAAGGTAGGAGTAGTACTGTATGAAAAACCTAGTCAGACAGTCCTGCAGATGCTCTTCTGCAAAGTCTGAACAGGGGTCAACATGTCTAACGGCACATATCTAACAATGCACTGGGACAGTCCTACAGCTCCTTGAGAAAGAGAAGACTGCAGGATGAGGGGGAGGTGAGACTCAGTCCATTCTGCTAGGCAATAAGAGAGACAGCAAGCAAAGCCACCACATGACCTGTCCTCTGCATTTAAAGAAACTGTATGAATAAAGAAATAACTAAAGCTCAGCAAAGCTGTGGTACAAACAAGAGCCATCAGTTCTAACTACGCTGTGATGACTGCCACTTACCAGTCACAACATGTTCATCACATTTGAGAATCTCAGTGACTCCTTTAAAAGACCTGACAAGGCAGAGGGAAATATCCACGGCATCCAATGACAAATGTCTCCCAATTTCCCGGCACCCAAACAGAATGTGAACAGCACTCAAAGACAGACAGAGGACCCCAAGGTTGAACAAGTTGTTCAACATTGAGGTCATACAAAGTGACAGAGCTGGAACTTGAGTCCAGGCAGCCTGACTCCAGACACCATTCTTGTGCAATGCCTTCCCAGTTGGCATATGAGCTTGTGATCTCTGATCTAAGACAGAGAAAGAGCCAAGAAAATGTGAAGTGCTGTCGAGATGATAAAGCAGAGTTTCATGATGCTGGGGATGGTTGTAAAAGCAGCAATAGGCTTTAATGAGCTAAGAATTCTGTTAGCCCAAGGACGTGATTTGTATCCTTCCCAGTCCTACACTCCCCGGTGACAAAAATCATCGCTCTTTCCTCGCCTCCTACAAATTGCCATCTTATTCATCGTGTTCTTCACACAAACAGAAAATAGAGTTTTCTTCTTGAAAGTCCTATCCATCCCAGCTTTATTTTTCTCCCCTCTGGCTCTATTCATTCACAGATATTTCTATCCTAATTGGAAAGAAAGACATCCTCTAGCCCCAAAGATGGCAAAAGCCTGGCCACTCAGCTATGCCTCTCCGAGATCCATAGCAGACATTCCTAATTGATAGTGGTGCTCTCTCTGACTGTCATCAGTGAAATCTCAAAGTAATTCAGAGTCTCAGGCTACTAGGGGATCAACGCTACAACGGTATACCATCTTAGAATTTTTTTATAGTCTTGGGATTTCAAGGAGCATCCTTTAGAAACGGGGTCTTAGAAACAAAGTTCTTAGTTTGCTGATTGTAAGGGATTCTAACAGCTGGTATCAAGGAGTGTATGCATAATTAAGGCCTTGGGTGAGAGCTGGAGAGCTTCCTCTGCTGGGGCCTCAACAGAGGAGGAGAGGAAGCATGGGCAGCATTTGGGGACCTACCTTTTCATAATAATCCAAAAAAGAGAGGGGGATGAGAGGGCTGAGGAAATAGCAATGGGAATGGAGAAGGTTTGGCTGTGATTTTTCTTATTAGCCTTAGGGTCATAAAATCAATTTTCTGGGTCATGACCACCATTTCTTAAAAATGAAGTCATAAAATAGAATAGAATAAGTAAGTATTGCTTGCTGGGACCCATTTCAGCTTTCTACTGCACATGTGCACTGAGCTGTGATGTAAAAGGGTCATCTTACTCTAAGTCACCATCCATGGTAGTATGAAGCAAAGGTGTATGTTACGTTACATGGTAGAAAGGACTTGTTGGAGCTATTAGTAATTAAGATCATTAACTAGATCATGCCAAAATAAGGAGATGTTCTTAAGTTATGGGGGCAGTGGTTTAGGATGGATGGAGCCTGGAATGGAAAAACCACCCAAACTCACAAGACTTCTCCCCTCTGTAACTATGGGACAGTGAAAAGGGGAACTCCAAGCCACTGAGAAAAGAGGCCTTTGTCAGAGCTGCTGGGGAAAGATGACAGCGACAAAGCAGGAGACTGAGCTCCTACCACCAATTCCTTCTTTCCCTTAGCAGACCGTAGCCTTAAACAAGTTTCCTAATATTTATTCAAATATAACACTGGGTGCAGAAGAGCTAACTTTCTGGGGCTTAAACTTTGGCATCAGTGGCCAAAGTCCACATAAGTTATTAAAGGCAATAATAGTAATCACTATTGACATGACTTGGTTGATTAGAAAAGCGAACCTCCTCAGCTCCAGCTTCTTACCTGCAGTGTGGACACCACACCCTCTTTTAGCTGAGTACAGAGATTTATCATATATCATTAAATACAAGTCATAAAGCTTTAGTGATTGCTAATACAAGATATGAAGAAGAAAACATCGGTTCTCTGCCTGGGAGTCTTTTCTCCTTCACTTCCTATCACTAGAGCTTCCAGTTCTTAGCAGAGACACAGCTGGTCAGAATAAAGAGTATGTCCCCCTGTCTCCCTAATACCTTGATGTAACCATGTGACTAAGCAGAAGCAGTATGTATAACTTCTAGAAAAATCTGTTCTAAAAAGCTGGAGGCAGAGTCTTCTGCCTTCTCTCCTGCTGATGGTGACCCTTCTTGAATATTCTTCTTTTTCTATTGGCAGGTATGTGGGTGGGATAGCAAGAATTCAAACAACCCTTTTGAACTATGAAGAACTGCAGAGATGCAGAGTAGGAAAACAGCTGTGTACCTGGGGTTCTGAGAGGATTGCCTGCAGCCTGGAAACCCTATTCCCGGGTTTTGTTTTATGAAAGAAACCAACACCAGCCTCAATATAAGCATTATTATCCTTGGCTTGAAATCGACTCGAAGGTTTCATGTGACATGAAGAAGACTTAAATCTCAGGAGGCATTCTTCAGGAAAGGGTGATCAGAGAGGACCCATGGAAAGTATGGGAGGATGGAAGCACACAGAAGTACTCAGAATGGTGCCTTTGTGTTCCCTGGTCCCTAACTCTAGTCTGTCTCCTGGTGATAGGAACAACAGTCACAATGCCTCAATCCTTACTAGGTCCTTAGGAAGACTGGATTCAGTCTCTACTTTGTGTGCATATGTCTTTCTGGTGAGAAGAAGGGAAAACTTCTTGGGGATGGTGCTATTACATGACCAATGTCTAACATGGAGTCCTAGGCCTTCAATTTTCTACTTACTGTTGTAATCAATCTGTGTAAAATGGGGGCCCCTGGTCAACAGGCCTATGATGTTAATTATGCCTTGAAACCTCACAGATCACTGTCCACATATGCTAAGGCAGTGGTTCTCAACCTTTCTAATACCACAACCCTTTAATACAGTTCCTCTGGTTGTGGTGATCCCTAATCATATTTTTTGTTGCTACTTCATAACTGTAATTTTGCTACTGCTGTGAATCATAATCTGATAGGTATCTGATATGTGACTCCTGTGAAACGGTTGTTCGACCCCCCAAAGGGTCATGATCCATGGCTTGAGAACTGCTTGTGCTAAGGGTTCAGAGGATTCTAAATACAAGAAAAACAAATACAGAGAGGTGACTCTTCATACTCACCCGAAGGAAGGCGACATCTACACAGAAATGTCTCAAGACAGTAAGAGATACCTTTTTCAATTGGCTCAATCTGTCTCCTAGATCTACCATCAGGAAAAAATAAATAAACTAAACTGACATCTTTGTGTGGATTCATAAAGGACAGTAATTTGCACTCCACAGAGAATTTGCTTTATGTAGACTCCAAACGGGCTACATCAAAAGAATCAATAAAGATGAATGATTTCACGATGGACATTGGAATGTAATCCATTAGAATGCCCGAGCCATTTGTATTTTCTAAACAGTGACTAATTAAATCAGGGTCAGGAGGTATCCAAAGCTATTTTCTATTCTCCTGAGAGGCTGGCATCTACAAGTGGACTGAAAGGATTCCATTGTTGTTATTCCAAAATTAAGTTGGGGCCCTTTCATTTCCACAGAAGTAAAACATTCCCTTCAGGAGGGAAGAGGGAGCATCATAGCACTCAGGAAGCTATGAAAGGTTACCAAGCCCAGGGAATTACCAGGTCTATGACGGCCCCGCCTTCCTTACGTAAACAATAAGCAACTCTTCCATGGAATTGTCTGCTACTTGGACAGGGAGCTGGGGAGATGCAGCTTCCTCAGTCATCATCACGGTAGGGATGCTCTCCTCAGTCATCATCACGGTAGGGATGCTCTCCTGCAATGCTGGGGAGATGCAGCTTCCTCAGTCATCACTCACAGTAGGGATGCTCTCTTGCAATGCAGCACTTTGATTTATTCACAGTCCTGCAAATCACCCTTCACCTATGCTCCTGTGTCACCAATGAAAACACTGGTTCAATAAGGTCGACTTGGGCACCACCATTTAATTGGTCCATCACAAGTGTCCTGTGTGGAGTCAGTAGATGTTGTTTATGTCTTCCCAGGAAAAGTTAAGCATGCCAGCTCACTTCCCAACTCCAAGGATCCAGGTTGGAGAGGGATTTGGAAATTATGGTTTTATAAAGAAAATTTCCAAAAATCTATCCTTCACTCTGACCTTGAGTGGAGGTCCTTGATTAGAGTAAAAGCAATTTGTGTTCATTTTCTTACTCAGCCTTCCCTGGGATCCCAGGCATTAGCTACTGTTGTCCCTTTCTTGTAGAAGGACGGCTCCTCATCAGGAAGAAGTGCAGAAGGTGTCAATGGGAAGCAACGTCCACAGGGAAACATCAACAGACTTGGGTTCAGTTCTCAGCAACATGTATACTTGTTTCTCTCTCTCTCTCTCTCTCTCTCTCTCTCTCTCTCTCTCTCTCTCTCTCTCTCTCTCTCCCTCTGTCTTTCCCCTCCCCCTCCCCTCTCTCCCTCCCTCCATTTACCCCTCCCTCCTTCCCAGGTACACATTCTATGTGATCCACATTATTAGCCAACTTTTAATGGCAAACTTCAAAGTTACAGAGAATGCTTGTGGAAATGGTACAGCGGTTAGTGCAAACTTGAGAGCCTGTGTTTGGATTCCCAGGACTCACATTAAAGGCTGGGTGGGCATGCCAGCCTGCCTGTAAGTCCAACCTTGAAAGGAGAAGACAGGTGATCCCCCAAAGCATGCTGCTTAGGAAAATTAACCATATGTGAGTGTTCTAGATTTGACTGAGAGGCTGTGCCTCAGTTAATGGGGTGGCAGGATACGGGATGATTCCTGACATCAACTTTGAGCCTCCATATGGACATGTCTACTCCCCCACACACATGCCCACACAGGCAAGCATGCACAGATACATATATACATAATACACACACATATATGTGAAAATATAAAAAGAAAAAATAAATTTAAAAGTAAAAAGTAAAAAGAAACAAAGGATATAAATGCTACTAGTATTTATTTCTAAACCAATCACATTTAAGACATTGTCATTCCAACATGAATTCATAAAAACTAAAAATTTTATGCTAAATCTCATAAGTCCCATGAACATTTTACACTTATATCACATTTTCATTCTGACCTCTTATATTTCAAATCTTCAATATTAAACCAGTGGCTGCTGTACTGGAACATAAGCCCAGGGAATAACCAAACTAGGGCCTTCTCTCTTGGTTATTTATATGCAAGTCCAAGATGTTTGGATTTAATACTTTAAAAGTTTTAAAAATATGAGGGCCCTACATTTTAGAGGGATCCCTGTATTTATTTATTTTTGTCAAGTAAATTAGTCAGCTTCCTCTAACACATGCTTCAATAACAAGCAATCTCACATCTTAGTAGCTTGTATCACATCAGTACAAAAATCTGACTTTTGTAACATGCACACTGTGAACTGACATTCTACTGTGTCATTTTCTCAGTATAATATATAATTGGACAGTATAATATATAAGGGCTTATCAAAGAAGTGAAAGATATAGTAATGCATACTGTTTCAAAAATTCTGCTAGGTGATATACCATGTTCTGCCAATAAAATAACCAGTGCAAACCATGTGACCAAGTCTGACGCCTTGGGGGATTGTGGGGTATTAGAGAGTACAGAGCCCTCTCACACAAAGAGGTAGTCTCGAAGAATAACAAATAGAAACACAACCTATAATTCTAAGAAAATACTGACTAGCATCTACCACCTTCCAGAAAGGATACACTACCACAGAAGTAGGAAGGACAGACCTGTGCTGTGTCTATTTCTCTTCTTCCCAGACTTTGGAGACATCATCCTCCGAGACTAGCAGGAATAAGATGAGGTTGGAGAGTCATTGATCTGCATAGTGACCACATCTCCTCTGCTCTGATTCTGTCTCTAAGCACGTGAGTGCCACTCAATATGAGTCATTCACCTCTTTGAAATCTATATACCTGATGAGCTCCAAGTAAGAGTGATTTTGCACTGTCTTGTTCTAGACTGGCCTGTAATTACTTCTTTTCTTCTTTCCTTCCTTTCTCTTTTTTTCTTGTATGTGTGTGTGTGTGTGTGTGTGTGTGTGTGTGTGTGTGTGTGTGTGCATGTATATTGTATATGTGCATATACTTGGGTAGGTGTACATACCCCACCATGTGCAGAGGCCAGGGTAGTGGGGGAGTTGGGTTTCCTCCTACAGGACCTTCCACCTTATTCCTTTGAGGCAGAATCTCTCCCTGAACCAGAGCTTACATTTTCCCAGTGCTCCTCCTCTCTGTAACCCTCACAACTTTGGGGTTATAGGTGCCCACACTCAACTTGTCCTTGCATCCTGGGACCAAACTCGGGTCCTCATGCTTATACAGCAAGCACTCTTACCCTCAGGACCATCTGTCCAGTCCCTTGTTTTCCTACCTTTTCTAAAGGTCTGACTAAGTTACCTAGACTATTCTGGACCTCATTTACTTTTTAGCCCATGCTAACCTCAGTCTCTCAATTGCAGGCATGCACAGTGCTTATTTTCAATAGTGATTTATACCGGTAGATGTCCCTCAACAGAGGAATGGATACAAAAAATTTGGTATATCTACACAATGGAGTACTACTCAGCTATTAAAAACAATAAATATATGAAATTCCTAGGCAAATGGATGGACCTGGAGGCCATCATCCTGAGTGAAGTAACCCATTCACAAAAGAACTCACATAACATGTACTCACTGATATGTG